>NTHP01000002.1:2497507-2509393 GCA_003416845.1 Oplegnathus fasciatus | reverse complement strand
TTTTTTTGTTCCATTCAGTCAAAGACATTCAATTAGGCTACACCTGAAGCAGACAGCTGCTTAAAGAGGAGAGGCTGAACCTCTGCTCAGTTCTCGTAGCATACACATCACTTTATTAGACAGGATACAACGTTTAATCCTATTGTCATCCAGTTGCGTTATTTTAATAGCACTCTGAGCCCCATTAATGCAGCTTAGAGTCTGGTGAGCGCTGTCGCTGCACATCAAAATGCGGATTACACCGCAATCCGATTAGCGGACTATATTATATTTAATTAAGATTATTTGAATAACAGATGCATCAAAAGCAACAAAGGGCTGGCAACATCGAGAGTTGGATTAAATGTAATGTAAGGTTATGCTGAAGTCGTTTGATCAGGCTAATATGCTCGTGCAGGGGAGGTTTTATTTAGCTGCTTTTCTTGAATCAGATAATGTCCCATTACAGGGTTAGCAGTATCCTGGGATAAACTCAGCTACTGCTGGATAAAAAAATGTTTAGAGAGTTGCTACTCAGGCCTGTGTGTGTGAATGTGTGTGTGTGTGTGTGTGTGTGTTTGTGAAGCAGACCTCCAGGGGCAGACAGAAAACTGCAGATACTGTGTTTTCACCAGCACTCTCCTAGAATAGTGGTGCCATAATGAAAGAGTTGTCCGGAGGTTTAATGCTGGGTAAGGCTTTCATTAAAAGCCTTTTTTCCTTGTACGTAAGGAGTCTGCACTTTAAATGAATTAATACTACAAGATATATGAAAAAAAAAGCAACATCATAAGGGAAAATCAGTGAAATCCTGATGAAGATATGGATGCTGGATGCTGTAAAGTGCTATATAACTCCCTATTCAGTACAGCCAAACAGTGGAATTGTAGGATATTAAGCTATATGTAAATTACAGTGACTTATTATATTACTTATTTCTTTATTTCGTCTGGGCTGCAGGACAAACAGCAGTACTGGGAGGGGTGACAATGACTGAGAGGTACGAGGGGTGAAGAGGATGAGCCGTTTCTTTACCTGTTACATTCTCCAGGTCCTTCTCGTCTAAAGATGACAGAGTGTCATCGTCTCCGTCAAGTAATGTCTCACTCTCCGAGTTTTGATTTCCTAGAGCCTGACTCCTGATGGACTGCTTGCCTTTGAGAATATCCTCCTCGGACGCTGAAAGGGGGGAAAAGGGTTTTTTTATTTGACCTTTAATACATAACAGTTATAAAGGTCATATACATGTTATACATGGAGATACATTTATTTCATATTGTATTGTAGGTTGACAAAATAAACCCGTTTAACTCTATTTCAGTATTTTTAACTGAAACCAAGCACCAGCAAATATAAGCAACCATTTCAAACAGTAAGAAATGACTGGAAAAGTTATTTTTACAGCACATCACAGATAAACAAACAACAAATAAACAAACAAATAAAGTAAAGTAGTTTTGCTGTAATATGAGCTATCAGCTTTTTTTCCACTGCCTCAGTTTAAGCTACAGCTACTGTAGTGGTAAATAACAAAGAAGGCTTTTCAGAACTGCATTCATTAACCACTCTTCAAAACGCTTACATTGATTTGAGACACCTTAGTAAAGTAACTTAGGTTATGAATCTTTAAAACATTATCTTTATGGTATCTTGTTTTGTCGGTGTCTAAAGGTGGGTGTAAACTTTGTTTTGTGTATTGGGTTTATCGCGAAGTTGATCAGCACTGCCGTTTAACCCTGATCCATCAGTTAGGAGCTGACTAGTGTTGCATTTTCAGACTTGCAGAGCTGCATGCAGGCAGACAAACAACGAGCAAAACGAGACAAACAAAGGACTGACATGATCCTAACCCTAAATGCATTTTGCCCTTAAACATACATCAAAACAAACACCATTCCACACAAAGATTATTCAAACACATTTAAACAAAATGAGGGTCGCACACTGCCCATTTTGATTTCAACTGAACATGACGTGAGGTTCCAAATGGATTATTTAAGAAAAATGGTAATCTGCAAACATTTACAGAGCCCTGCATTCCCCAGTGGTGCATGGGAAGGATCCACAGACACAAGTCCACATATAAAAACTGGCTGGCAAGTCCTCCCTCTTTGTAAACATTGCTGGGAATATATAGCGAGAGCTTTCGCTGCTTCTGTGCATGTGTTCTAATACAGCGTTCTGGTAAAAGCAACACAGTTTTAATCCAGCTCAACACTGAACACATACCTAGTGGATTTTTTTTCCTTATCACCTGAGGGGAGACCAATTGCACTTCCTAAAAATGCACAGGCGTGTCATGTGGCTATATACTTTGAAACTGCTACAAGAGCTGGGATAAAAAATCTCTTGTCATGGAAAATATGCAGCTCACTGATATTTAGAATGGTCTTCCTGTAATTAAGCCTCCCTGGAGGATTCTTTAGTTAGCAGCAGTGAAATTACTACCAGCTCCTCTAATACGTACCACATGCCATTGTATTCACACCAAGCAAGTGGACAGGGGACTTCAGCTTAAAAAACAGAGATGTATTTGAACTTCTTTGCATTTCACTGAAAACGTGCTCAGCAATTCTCATCCCAATATACAAGCACTGCTAACACACAGTATCAAGCCTTAGTAATACACAGTCTGATGCAATGTCGTGACTGATCCAAAGCTGTGCTCCTTCTATTACCCTCAAGTTATTAATAGTTCCTCAGTATATACACTGAAGTAAGTGCAACAAAAATAATGACCAGTCAGTATATTGTTTGGCTGAGTCAATCAGAATATCAAGAAAAGCTATTTTAACCAGAGTTAAGTCACTTATCACTGGGCAGATATAAAAAGACGTGCACGTAAGTGACAGGCTATGTGCTAACTTCTCACTCGTTCTGCTCCTAAAGTAGATACTGTTTGTTTTTTTCTTCTTTTAATTAGACAACTCTGAGGTTTTGATGGTGTGTGTGTGTGTGTGTGTGTGTGTGTGTGTGTGTTGGAACATGAAAATTCATGAAATTGTTCAACTTTAGAATACAAACTTGTATCAGTTGGACTTGAACTATAACAGTGTGTGAGGGTAAAATATGGAATTAACTAAAATTAACTTTAAAGTGTTATTAATAATACTAATAGCAATTTTAATTGCAAAAATTTAGATGTAAACTCATGACAATCACAAACTTTTTAAAATCTAGGGTGTCATTTAAATTAAAGCATAATTCAAAAACATTACAATGATAAACAATCTATGCAAAGAGCAGGCGTGCCACTTTAAAAAAAAAAAATCTACCCGGGCACAACCTCATCACTCATCACACAGGGAGCAGAAACGTGCATAAATCCCAACAGGTTACACTTTTTCCAAGACCCCATTTCCCGACTGAGGGGTTCAACTACCTGCTTATACAACTCAAAGCATGCATGGTCACAGCAATTAAATTGTCAAAATTAACAAATTTGTTTTTAACGGGAGCGTAGCCAGGAGTGTAGTCATGAGGCGAGTATTGATTACCAGAACAGAGACATTAGTCTTCAGGTATTTACTCTGCCACCTCTGGTACACGGGCCCTGGACCAGGCCAAATCAATCCCCAGAAAAGATGGTTCTTTCCAGCCATAAATACATAACAGCCGACTCAAGCCTACTGGCAGCCACGCACTCTCCTGTGGAAATCATCTTGGCGCAGTATGAATGATAACGGTTGTCCATATCCTTAACGCAGAAATGCACATTTCTTCTCCATGTTTAAAAGGAAAAGACATACATTTCCCTCTTCTTAAAAAGGAAAAATAAAATGTTGTTGCTATAGATCACTCAGTAAAAAATGCTACATATTTTCCATTGCTTCTAATTTTATGATCATGCGTGAGATTTGAAAAGCGCAGACACAAGTAGCTAGAAAATTAGGGTGAATTCAGGCTTGATCTTATGTTAAATATTTTCTTAGGGAGTGAGACTGCATTTTCTCCTCTGCATCTGATGAATATAATTACAGCCAGATATGACCTTTGTGCTCCATTTGAAAACTCAGCCCTGCATTCTCATCTTGAGCTGCACTTCCGTAACAAATGTCGGGTCGACTAAAACAAGACGAAAGGTTACATCAGAAAATGGATGCCGTCAGGCTTCAATGTCAGAGAGTTATTTTAATGATATATTCCCATACTTCAGCCAGGCAGTATACTCTCTTGAGGTAGCATACCCTTGCTGCAACTGGCTGCTGGCTATTTTTACACAGACTTGACTTTGAAACCAAATGTTGTTTGCAGGAATTTGTCTTTTTTCCCCCCAGTGATGAATATATATTCAGCACATGCAGCTGAAACAGTTTTGAATAAAATTGAATACCAGACCAAATACCTGAATAACCAACTCGCAGAACGCCTTAAACTAATCAGCTAAAAGAAGTCAGTGACAGAACATAAGTGATGTGTCTGTTCTCTGTCATGAACTAGCTGAAGGGAAAACAAGGAGGGATTAAGATGGAAACAAAGTAAAATTTAGTGGCTTGCTGCAGAAGAACAGCGACCAGCTGGACTCAGGCCTTGGTCTGCAGCTGCCTCCACACTGCGGCCATTACTGCAGACCAGAAGTCTCCCAGGATCCTGGGATCCCCAACACTTATTGCTTTTAGATCACATTCTTATTGACTCCTGTCACACCTGCCATTTGTCTTTCGGAATGATGTCACATTTAAGGGGACTTCTGCAGGTGACACATTGAGGACATTTTCAGTCCAGAAATGGCCATTTATTGGAGAGAGTAATTGATTGAGCTGGTAAATGTAGGCCCGGCATGATGATGATTGCAAACCCTGGTGTGTGCTGGATTTTTGCAGAAATGAGGGATTACAAGCACTCTAGGAGAGAAATGTGACTCCTGGTGTTAATGCAGGGACATGTGTCATTTAGATATTGTGGTTATAAGTGACTGCTGGGAACGTTAAGCTGTTCTCAGACCAGGTTTATTGAAAACGGGCACCTGCCTTTATAGAGAAGTGCACAGAAACAAAGAAAAAGTCATCAATGTTGTTAGTTTTGACGACAACTCTGTACGTTGGGTAATAGCAGAGTATTGAAGAAGTTTTTCCAAAGCCACATCACATTTTCCCACATCAAGAGGCTCCAAGCACAATGTTTGGTAGACTGCATCTTTTGTTTCACTAGCATAAATTTAACCTGAGGGACCAATAAAACGTATTACTGTCTAACAATATTAGACATTAAATCAATAAATTCAGCGTAATTATATACCTCAAATTTAATTTGCACCAGAAAAAAGGTATATATTTTCTTAAGTTTTCCTCTGATCTCACAAATTATCCTGCAAAGGAATGCTTTAAAGGTATGAATCCCAAAATGACCCCTCATTCGAACACAAAAATCTCAATAAGGGGAAAAACTGGAGGAGGGAGCATGAATGTTACTTACCACTGATATCAGCCACTGTTATGCAGCGAAGAAAAAAGACAAAATGTCACATTTCATCTCATTCATAGCCACTCAGTTCAAAACTGAATTTCTGAGCATGCTAATTATTAGTCCAGCTTTGCATAATGGGTGGCAGGGTATGAAATTACCTTTGTGAAATTCAAATGAGGGTGCTATTTTACTGTGTCTTGTGGTACAATAAATCTTTTATTGCAGCGGGAAGACTAATTTTTATTACCTTGTACCTGGTGCTACCACCAAGTGAGTAAGAAAGGGAGTGCAAACAACAGGCAGGGACTTGGTGGATGGGACTGACCGTGTTCGGCCGCAGCTTTGAGCGTAGCCTCTGAGTGAGTGGATCCGGAGGGGTTCCTGATGAAGCGACGTCGCCGCCTTAAATCGTCCTCCCAGTAGTCCAGGCGCCAGAACTCCCTCGGCCGGCTGCAACGAGACAGAGGTAGCACATGTGTTAGCAATTACCAGCCAGCATGGTATAGCAGCCCAGCATTAGCACTCGGTCCGAGCAAGCATACATAAAGCCAGCATTGTGTTTGGTGTTTTTTTTAACCCTCAGAATCACTCTTTAAAAACATTCACTTAGACACAAGCTTAGACCCCAAATCACTGTGTCCCTGTCCTTGACAATGACAGTATCTCCGTGTCAGAGAATAAGGTGTTCCCTTTTTTTGCTTTCTTTTTCCTCCTTCTCTCTCTTTGAGAAGTTGAGCTGAGCACCAAGTACATCACAGAGGAATGAGCAAATGACAGCTTGATCATTTTCCACACACTTTTGTGGCACGTGCTTCCATTCTAGGCTCATTTCAAGCCCAGCAGGATACCTCTTGTCAGGGCTCATGGCTAGCGGGATAAGGAGGAAGGCCATTACAAACACAGAGGAGGGGGTGGATAGCATTACCAATATTAATCAATGTCTGCAGCACCCATTTTTCTTTCCAATTTACATCTCCCTTTACCCAGCCTGGTCAGTAAATCATCTTGCTCTCAGGGAAAAGAAAGTGTTAACTTTTAATGAGGAGTCACTGCCACATAGCATTGTGTACCTGTCTATAATGAAATATCACTTCTATTTTTGAAAGTGACTTAATTAAAATATAATCTAAAATATTCATTACCCATGGCTTTGAGGCTCAACAAAGTGTAAGAAAATCATTTTTCTCATTACATGAGCAATTTTTTCTTTTCTGGTTTAAAGGGTTTTTAATTTGAAGAACTTTTTTGTACACAGCAAAGCCGTTCGTGTGTCAATTAGGTAGCAAGAAAACCCACTTTTTTAAATGTAAAAACAGCTCATGTGTTAATGATTAACAACTCAGGTGGGGAAGGAAAACAACACGCACTTGGGGCTTCAGTAAGACTAAATCCTGACTGTCTGGCTCTAGTCAAATAGTCACTTAGACTAAATATTCTCATGAGAAAAACACTTTTAGGAAATAAGAAAATCCTAGTCTAGGCTTGTCCTGGAGTTCATTTTGTTGGTTTTTATTTACCATTACATCTTCCTAAAACCCACTGAAACAATTTACCATGGTTCATGAAATACTGTAAATGTCTTTAACTCTGCTGTGCTGTGTGAAAAGTGAAAATAAGACCAGCAGGATCTGCTCTCTCATGAAACTTGCAGTCATTTCAGATATACAAACCATGTGGTGCACGATGGTTTTCTATTCCACAGATTAATTTTTTTTAGATGATTAAAAGCTGATAAAAAATTTAATGTCAATAATGCTGAAAGTTGCTCAAAGTTTTTTTTGTCAAAACTAACGTGACAAGAAAGAAATACCAAGGTTTAAACAACACAAAACATTTCTAAAAGTCTAAAAACAAAACCATGAACAGGTTATTCATAAGTGGCTGCAGTGTATCCTGTGAAGGTGTAGGAAGACACAGTTTATGGTTTCAGTGGCATAAGCTATGACGGGAGAACCCCGGCATACTTTATGGGATCTACTCTTGAACGCTGTTCTGGCCGGGGGCTCCTCACAAATCTTCAGTCCAACACCAATGATCACACAGGGGCCTCTAAAAGGGAAAGGAGCTTTACGCAAGAAAATAAATACAATTTCCAAGCGGGTCCTTTAAAACCCTGAATGTCCTGGCTAATGAAAACCATTGATTATTTGATTTATCTGAACAAAAAAAATATCTGTTTCGAAAGGCTGGATGTCGAGTGGAGAGTGGCTGCTGCTCATATCTATTAAGTCTGGATGTAAAGTACTCTGCAGAGTGCATTTAATTCAGTGCACAGACGACAGCCATAGAGTGCAACTACGATATGAGACGATGTTTGTGAAATTTTAGAAAATGGCGTAAATGGGAATATAGCTTTGTATATTTAGAGCAGTGAATCGAGAGTGTGTGTGTGTGCATGTGTGTGTGTGTGCAGAATGCAAGTTGGAAAGACAGGGGATGCAGGTCTATGCAGGACCAGATTTCTTGCCAGTGACAAAGACCCTGCTCCATGTTTGCATGTGATAGTCTCTGAACGCAAATGGCCACTTCATCATCCTGCCTGCAATGGTATTCATCTATGAAAATAATTATCAAGGTTGTGCATGGCGCACAGCTCCGAATCAGGACGCACTCGTCTCTCATCTCATGGAAGCGGGGGGTCTGTCCAATTCACACAATACACATTAATCCATCAGGAGGGGAACCATTGGCTGGAGTAATTAGTCACGGCATGGGGGGGACCACCTCTGCCAGTCATATTCATCCAGTGCACCATGAACAGGCGACAATGGAAGTCCTAATGATGGGGTGCTAGAGGAGGTGGACGCACGATGAAAGATACCTCGTCATCAATCCCCGATGAGAGTGCCGCCATAACAAGAATGGAGATGTACAGCGCAATGCAACCCCCATACCACACACTGAGTGTGTTTCCACAAAGATGATAAATTATTCAGAGCTCATCCATCCTCCTCGGGCATCCTTGGCAGAATTTACTGAAGCACCATTCTTCAAAATAACAACAATTAAAATAACAAAGGGCCAGCGTTGTGTTGTGGCTTACGCCAACCACTTGTGTAATTAGTAATTAGTCTGGTCATAAAAGGTGTCTGGAAGGCCCGCTCGTTAAGCCTGAAGTGACTGTTGTCTGATGATGAAAGTGGGGGAGAGACAATCTGACAGAGGGAGTGCGTGTTCTTTAAAATCTGAGCAAAACTTCAATACATATCACTGCAAGCCTTACATGCGCAGGGGTTTGTGTATATTAAGGAGAATTCCTTGAGCCTCTCTAATGTAGACCACATTGGCTACTGATGAAACACAGTCCAGAAGAGTTTTATGTGAGGTAGTAAATAGTAATTACCTTTTTTTCATTCTTTCTCTTTTTAAACATCTTCTGGATGCTCTTCAGGACTCCTGAGTTGTAAATTTGAGGAAGTTTACCAACACAGAGGACGAATGGGAGAGTTCAAGTTTCTCGTTTTATGTGGCCCTGATGCTCTTTCTCCCTAATCAGCTAACAAAACAGTTATGCCTTCAATTTAATAAACTCAACACAAAGCATCAACAGATATTTTACTGTTGGGCTCTTTAAGATTTCAATTGCACTACTAAATTGTCCATTTACATCAAAACAGAGCAGGCGTCCAAGTAGATCTGGCATGGTTAGGTGACATACAAAATAAATGGTTTAATTGTGAGGAGTGTTCAGTACAAGAACTGGTTCAGGATTAATGAAATGCTTATTTGGAAAGAACAGCGTTTAGAAAAGTGGAGGGCCAAGTGAACTACAATAACTATGT
Organism: Oplegnathus fasciatus; assembly: GCA_003416845.1. Classification (NCBI taxonomy): domain Eukaryota; kingdom Metazoa; phylum Chordata; class Actinopteri; order Centrarchiformes; family Oplegnathidae; genus Oplegnathus; species Oplegnathus fasciatus. The sequence continues at coordinate 2,500,226 of NTHP01000002.1, read as the reverse complement.
CCTCTAGAATAAACTATTCCCTGACACGTGGGTGCTGTTTACCCAAATAACAAGCAAGAAGCACATTTATTTACAAGAATGTACAAATTCCAAACAACAGCTGATGACTAAAATCCCATTATTTGAACATTTAATGTGTTTTTAAAGCATTGGTCAACATAAGGTTTATAATACCGAGAAGTTAGCCAAAATGCTATTGTTACATTTTAAACCAAATTTTAAAAAAACTTTGGAAATATATATTTTTCTTTTTATACATCAATTTTATACATGAATCTCAATATCTTTTCTTCCCTTTGTTGTACTGACTATTACAGTTTCTGGCTGCACCAACCCAATTTCCCTAGGGGGATATTAGGGTTTAATCTTATCCTAAATATAATACTAATCTAGCACTTAAAATCCCTAAAATAAACAATCCCAATCCACTTCCAAGCCACCTCTATTAATCATCATATAGCATTTGGATTAGTGGGTTTCTAAGTAGTTGTGTATGAGGGCCACCACTGCTTATCATTATCGGACGGCCAGTTTAAACATGTTAATAGATTTTCTCTGCAGGTCCTGAAAGTTTGATAGCACTGCTATTTCTATGGCACGATTGTTCGTTTGCTGACAAGGACAAATGATTGCCATCAATCAAGATTCAACCAGACAGGATTGTCCAGAGGCAGATGCATCACAGTTTTTTACACCATTTTCAGTCTTAAAAAGTTTCTTTTGTTGTGTAAAGTGACGTTAGAAACTGACATTAGAACAACAAAAACATCCAACTTCCTTCCTGATTATTTTATATTATTATCATTTGAATTCAGCTTTTTGGGAAAGGTAGAATTCACCTTGGGTGAACATGGAGAGGTAGAAGAATATTACTGTTTTTGCATGCGTTTATCTTCAAAGCTTTTGATATTATGTAAATAACAACATGACCTTTATCATAGCAAGCAGGACATGCAGAGTGAATATGCTTTCATATATCACTACAAGCGACTGCACTTTGGCACAAACAGTCACTCATAACCTTTCTGCTAAATTAATTTGGGTACAGTCAATGAGACCTGCATATGCAGAGGAGATTTCTCTCCTTGCTTATTTTATATTAATGCCAGTTCCTATTGGCAGACCTCAAATTGCTCAAACATTGCTGCTATCCCCAAGATCATTTTGCTTTGATTTGCATAAACCATGTGTTTAGAAGAAACGGGAGAGCGGGAATAGATTGAGGATTTGTCATGTTGAGGACTGGTTGCTTGAGCACTGGCTCTTTGTCAAACGGTGGCAGCGATCGCTTCGATGGTATCTCCAGACTCAAATTAAAATGAAACAGGACCAAATACCTTCCCACTGAAATTGTTTGGCATGATTAAGTCTTGCCGGAGTGATTTTCTACATGTGCATTAATGCTTATCCTTCCCACTCCAATGAGGTTTACAGGAGGCCATCTACATGTGTGTATGTTAATTCACCTCAGCTAATGTTGTTTACAAGATTTACCAGAGGTAATGTTAGGGTCACAGACCCAGCAACATTTCCATCTTATGCCCTTAAATGACAGTCCACATGTAATTTTGCCCATCCTTATTATTAATCACTGGATCAAGTCATTTAATTTGTCTATTTTTAATATGAATTTAAATACCGTGCAATAAGTGATCCAACACTACAACAGATGTGTGATGAAGAAATGGTAAAAATATATCTAATAAGAGTACACACCTGATTTGAGAGAAAAAAACATATATATATATAAATCATGTGAGCCAAGGAATTCACTTCTATGTACATCTACATCCTTTGCTTTTATCGCACTCTTGTTAACTCCCTTTTCACTGATATTTGCTGCTAACACACAAGAGCGCACACACTCTCATTACCAAGACAACATGAGCACTTACCACTCCTCCCAATTAACTCCAATTTATCCAAGAGCTTTCAAAAAGCGATCTGAAAAAAAAAAAGAGGGAGTGATACTGCATCTCTGCAACATCACTGGCTTGTGAGGATCAAAGTACTCCCATGGGTGGGAGGCAAAAGGCTTCAGACTCCCCACAATGCAGTGCAGCCAAATGAAATAATGCAAATCGAGCCCTAATTACCACCAGCTTAGTGTGCGGCTTCCAATTAGCAGCAATTACACTCAGTGTAAATTCACCAACAAAAAAGCCAGACAATTACACACTAATTATATCAGATTTCATGGGAGGTAAAAGAAAAAGTGTTGTGTTTAGTAAGGTAGTAAATATTGACCAAAGACAGGAATGCTGAGAAAAGAATTTTTCCAATGAGATGAAAAATGTTCCACGACTTCTACTTGATTTGATTGTTTAATGTTAAAATAGCTTCACGGTTTGCTTTATTAAAATTATCCGAGCATCAACTACATAATAAATAGTGTATACAGACTTCCCCCGCTACATCGCAGAAGTGGTACCATCTGTATTTTTGATGAAGAGTCACATTTTTCCTGTGATTTTGACAACATGCATTTAAGGCCATTTATCACCACTGCTGTGAGGTAATGAGGGCATCCACTGGACCGGAGTTGCATAATTCTGCCATTACCGGCCCATTGTAATAATCTTCTGACCTCTAGCTTTCAGAGCTGAACTTGAGTGGTATGACAAATCTGAACACATACCCATGTTTCCAACACACCCCAAAAGAAAAACACAGCGGAGAAGCTCAAGGTCAGCTGAGACTGGGAGTCTGAGGGGTTTTT
>NTHP01000002.1:2421024-2497488 GCA_003416845.1 Oplegnathus fasciatus | reverse complement strand
GTCTTAAAGTTAAAGTTAAACATTTATGACACAAACATTAGACCACGTTCAACCTTACACCTCAAAGGGCAAAACCAGTAAGGGGTCTCACATAAAAACTCTGAAACATACGATTTTAAACTTTTTAAAAAGCAAAATGTCATAAATTTCAGCTTAGTTTATGATTTTGATACTGCACAAAAATTGTAAAAAATCATCTAATCCTTCTTTTTAGGCTAAGGAGTTTGCTGATACTTTATTAAATAATAAACATATCAGCACTGTCCCCTCTCCCTTGAACTCTGTATACTAGTCTGCTTCACTGAGATGCAGGACTACAAGGCTCGGCAATCTCATCTAGCAAGGCTGTCTGCTATTCATGAGCACCTCCTCCCCTCTCTCCATCATACGGCTGTGCCCATTATACAACACTTATAGCACAGCGTACGTGTGTGTGTGTGTGTGTGTGTCAAGTGCAGCAATTCCACTGCAAGGTGATTGAGATGATCATATAAACAGAAGTCTGGTTAACTATAATGGCCATGTAGTTATCTCTTCATTCGAGAAAATAATCTAAAAGAAAAAACAAAAAGCATCCCCCCTGATAAAAAACTATTTTTTCAGTGATTTATTATGTTGTTCATATTGGAAGTTTTGTATAATTTAATATTGCTTCACATATCCTGAACATCTGACATTATACTCTATACCCCAGAGCTAGGATTTTAGCTTGATGATATGGTTTTACACTACTTATAGTATAATTAGCCTTCTATACAAATAGCCAATATATAATACATTGTCAAGTTTTTTGTTCTTATTCTAATTTTGTTTTCTACTATTAAAATCTTTCCTCTACTTAGTGTGTTTATCTATAGATTGTTATGAGTTGCAACTGTTGTAACACAAAATCACTCCAGAATGAATAAAATGCTCCATCTGTCCTAATCTATTATCAATACCAGTTCTCAACATTCAAGAGCTTTCACATTGAACTCCCCTGGTCTTATCCTCTTAGGGTGGTGCTGAACTTGAACTCAGACACAGGGATGGGGGGGGTGTAAAGTAAATCTACAGCAAGAATACGAGCTGAAGATCTATGAGTAAAGGATGATCCTCAGTCTTCCGCTCTATGTACCGGGGACGCTGGTATTTTATGTGGCTTTTTTCCTGCTTTGGTTGCACAAGAAAGCGCTGGATTCTAAAGATAAAGGCGATTTTTTGGCAAATGGTGAAAGTAGCAAAATAAATGACCTGCTGGTCCCATGGTGTAATTACAGTGGCTGGAAGCATACCAATCTATCACGAGGAAGAAGGGGGGGCTGACACACTGCAAAGGGGTTAGTCAAAGGAGATAGCCTTTGACTAACTACTGGCCCCGGACAATCGATACTGTGCAGATATTGCATCCAGAGAGAACCGAGAAAAAAAAGCCCTAAAAACTTCCCAAATGGTTTTTCATTCAGATATTGATCAGCACCCTTTTATCATGACCTTGCTCCACCAAGGCCATATACTTTCTTAAGGGTATATGAAACTCATAAATCTGAGAGTTGCTACAGAGTCACACTGGGCTGTGAGCAGCGAGGCAGCAAGGCAGGGAGGCAGGATGGTGTAATTGGTCTTTCTGGGATGGCGGCCTTCTTTCATACTTCATAACAAGGATTCCATTACATTTCTGAGCTGCCAGGAGGGGGGGCCGACAAAACTGATGGCATAAAAACGAAGAAGAGGAGCTAAAAAATGCAAATGGGTTAGGGTAAATTGGTTCAACTGAAAACCTCTTGTCGATTCTCACCTCTAGTTTCAGTGACACACTACAGCGACATTTCACTGTGCATATGTGTAGCCCGGTTCACAACCATGGATACTTTTCTATTTTCTATCTATTCCTGCAGCAGCTAAAGCAACGTGGACATTTTTTAGAGCAGCTCATCTAATTTGAAAGAATAGAAATAATTCTATATATTTATGTTTAATGAGGGAAATAAACAAGAATAGGATTACAAATTGGTGTGAGGCTGATCTTAAATATATTCATTGTCACAATAACCAATAGATTACCAGCTATGATAGGCTGACAGCACAGCACACGCCTCAAAGTAAAAAAAGATAGTTAAAAGTTAGATAAATGGTCAAAATGTCCACCTTCTGCCACTACAAGTGGAAGAAGTAAACATGCAAACTTGACCAGATCTGCTGAAAAAACGAAAAAAGTAGACCAAGCCTTCAAAACAGTAAGCGTAGGATCACTGTTTGGTATCGTAACCTAACCCTCCACTATTAAATAATGAATTGTGATGAACTAAGATCCAGTTTAAGATCAATTCAAATGAACACATTTGCAACATGACAGGTGGTATCAAAACTAAATCTATAATGTATGAAAAAAATCATTGAATCATTTCCACAAAAATGATTCAAAGTTCACCACTTGCCTTTCTGTTTTAAATGATGCACTGGGTGTAATTTTTTGAGTCTCGGTCTATACTGCAACACTTAACCATGCTAACATATGGACATCATCAGCTGTTAATATGTTCCACCATGACACTTTGTTACTATTCCTTACAGCCCCAGCCACTGTACTGTATATACAGCCGAGGTAAATGTTATCATTAAGGCTATATTCTAATTCATATCCATGAGCCAGACTGCACGGTAGGGCCTTCGTGGCACGTTATTTTATGTAACTGATGGAATGCAAGTCTGTCAGACTTGAACAGTCTCCCCAGAGATTTAAGGAACATCCTTTTTGTCGCCGTCACAACTTTTTCTGTCCCAGACACATGTCACTGTGCATGATTAATGAGGTACAGGGTTTCACGTTAAACCCGTTTAAGGACTTTGGAGATTCCTGCGCGATACAAAGAGACTCGTTTACAAAAGATGAGCATAACTGAAGGCAGGCTCGCATCGCTTCGTGCACTATGTTTATGCTATATGTTTATGACTGTATCAAGGCAGATGGACGACCACAACTCGAGCCCCAGCTAATTGGTTTTGAAGTAGCCTGGACCTGGACTAAAGGAAACAACTGTCTCTGCCTCGGATGAGACGGGAGCTGCGGGCTGCTACAGCTGCCACTGCACAGTACATCGGGTCATGTTTGTGTTTAGACTGCAAGTATTTATAAGCAAACCAAAAGCCATTATCGGTTAAAAACGACCAGTTAAGTACTGTACCAAGTAATGGACTTATTTTCAATGTAAAGACGGGTTCATTTCAGAGATTATCTACTGTAGATGCAATTTAACATCCTGACTTAATTTTAGTGAAACAAAAAAGATTAGCTACAAAGATTAGAATACAAATTATAATCAATTGCTCTGTAGAAAGGTGGAGTGCAGAAATGATTCCAGTTGGAAAATCTAGTGAATAAATCAGAATCAAGAAACATTGGGGATCCGGCTACAGTGTTTATTCTATTCCCAAATACAACAAAGGCAATCTGATGGTCAGATAAGTCAGCAGCTGCGGAGTTTTCCATCCAGCAAACAAGACACGCTCTCAACCTTTTACATACAGATTTGTGCAATCACTCATGGCTATGGTTTAGTATATACTGTAGCTAGAGGAAAGGATGTGGGGGGGAAAAAATGTCCCTGTCTTGTCTTTGTCTCCATCTCAACTTTTGATGCTTCAGTAACAAATATCTCTCTCCCCTCCTCTGTTCCATCCATTTCCCCCTCTCTTTCTCTGTCTTCCTGCCCCTCTCGAGCCGTGCATTTCCGAGAGTCAGTGTACTCTAAACAGTTATGTTCTTGTTTCCTATGGTTATAATCTCCACTGACGTGCCGGAGTCCCATTTCCTTTTTCAGCTCTGCGTGCACAGTACCAGCGCAGCCGTAATGTACAGTGTGTCCATAAAACATACACGCAAGGCAGCGCAGACATTGTGCAGACCTCAGCCTTAACACATGCATTACATTCAGTATTATGTATCATAATTGTGATTTAAGTCTGGAAGGAAAGCATACAAGTAGAGATGAATCGGGCTGCCGCAGTTTCTCATGCGATCATTTATTTTTTTAAAAATACTATGTGAACATGGACGTCCTCACTGCAGTAAGCATAACTCCATGGTATGTTCAGAGCATAATTAATTTATTATTCGGGAGGGTGATACAGTTGCAATCCAGAAGAGGAGGCTCAACGAGTGGGACAAAACTAACAAGGCCCGTTATGACTACAGGACAATGAGCAGTAGTGCTGCAATTATATGGTTGATTAATTGATTCGTTGATAAACAGAAATTTGATGAAAGGCTCTGAAAACCTATTTACTCAATCTTCTTAATACGGGCCATTGATTAAAAGATTTGTGCCACAGTTTTGGTTATTTCAACTGAGAGATTTGTGTATTTGTGTTTTTGTTGTTTGAAGTGTGTGCAGCTAAGTTGGAAATGTACACGTATTTCAGTGCACCAATCTTTTTAGGAATATCTGAATCTAATTACAGTTGTGGGGTTGTTTGCTTATGTTTGATGCCACTGCCATAAAATCTGATCAAACCACATCAACAGTCTTAATTAAGCCAATTAGCTGAGATTTTGAGTAAATGACTAAATAAATTTTAAAAAGTCCTAAGGGTGTTTGTTTTTTTTCAAAAAATCCAAACTTTAACTTTGATTGTAGCTTATTTTGTCAGAAATATTTCATTTATACCAAAGATTTGAAACCAAGTTTTTAGGGGCTTTAACGACAAATTTGAAAATCGATTAAGTTGTTTATTTTCTGGCATTTTACAAACTGAACCATAAATCAACCAATTTTAAAAAATAATGCAAAGATCAACTGATAATAATCGTTAGTTGCAGCCCTAATGGGAAGCATAGGGTAGTGGTGGTGTATGAAGAAGAGAGTAGGTACTGGAGAATGGATATAGTGCCTGCTCTGTTCTTCCTCTTTTAATGCACTCCATACTACACCTCAGAGCTGAAACAATTAGTCGATTAATCGATTAGTTGATTGTCAGAACTGATTAATTGGTTGTGTCATTATCAAGAAAAAATGCCATCAAACGCTTACTGGTTCCTGTTTCCTAAATGTGATTATTTGCTGCTTTTCTGTATTGAAGCACTGTTAATTAAATACTTTCGGTTTTTGGACTGTTGACAGGACAAAACAAGCAACCAAAATGTTGCGTTGGGCTGTGGAAACTGTGGTTAGCATTTTTCACCATTCTATAACATTTTACAGCCTAAACTAGAAATCAATTATTGTAAAAATAATCACGAGATTAATTTATAATGAAAACAATCATTAGTTGCAGCCCTAGTGAGCAACAGAAAATGTATATACAGTACTTTGTTTATACATCACATACAATGCTGTATATCTAATGGGGATATTATGTAAAGGAAATAATATCTCTTTTATTAAAGGAGAACCAAAATAACTACAAAACTTAAGTGGAATGACAAAACCCTCCTCAGTATATTGTGTAGACACCATTTCACACCATCTTCTGTATCATTAGTGGATAAGCAGGAAAAACCTTTTCTAGCTGCGAGTGTTCTGCTCCGGCTTCTTTCCCTCAATAGTGCACTGGTGAAATGACATAGCACAAGATAAAATAGTAATGCTAATATCAATAGTTTGTCCATTACAGGTCAGCTAACTGTCCGGCGGAACAGTTACAAAGCTGTTCGTTTTCGATCTCACAAGGCCGATCAATACGGGGGCATACTGTTTCAATTTTGCCGGCATTGATTTTCTCTATAACACTCCAACCCTAAAGCATTCGTCTTTCTGAAGGAAGGATGATTTGATTTACTGAAGAAAAATTGGAGTGCACATCACAAAGATTTTTTGCCGGGCGGGAGTGTGACACGCCAAAAGATGGATGTCCCTTGGCTGGGAAGCCTCTAGCCTAAGGGCGTCCATTAGAGCAGTGGTGCTGCAGAAAATGAGCTGCTTATATGAGGGAGGAGGAGCAGAGGGAGAGGAGTTGGTGCTCGAGGTGTGTGTGTCTGTGTGTGTAGCTGTAGGTGAGGATTGTTGGAATAAACCAGGAATAAAAGGATGCTGATGCAGCCTTAAAAGAAAAAAACAGTAAGACAAGCAAGACAAGCAAATGGCAGGAAGTTCACCTAAATCTCTGTATCTTGAATAATGTTTCCATTTGCCTCAAACAGACCGGTTACATCAGTAGATTGTCAACAACAGCTCTGGATAAAGAAGCATGCGTGTTGCTTCTACATCACACTTCAACCTTTTTTCAGCTGCAGCCACCTTTCCTTTTACTTCCCCCGCTTCCTGCATCCAGAGTGAATTTCCATGGTACATTAGTCAGCCTATTAGAATGCAATAAAGAGAAGGTATGAGAGGGGAAAAAGAGGAGAGTAGTGCGTCTCCCCAGAGACTGTGAGTTGGTGTTCTCCATCATCTGCCCTCATCTCCCCTCTCTGTCCGTCGACTTTGTCTAGGTGTCATATACATGAAAGATGATTCCTGACCCAAATAAACACAGAAGCAGTCTGGATGCTCAGTGGACCCAAGCTCAAAGAAAGGGGGGGGGAAATTGCAGAGATGTGGAGAGAAAAAATGACATCTGCCAGCCTGTTTCATTTGTGGCTATCTTGCTAGCTGTTCATTTACTTTTTTTCCTCTCTTAAAAAGACAGCAGGCTGGCATGTTGTACACCTGAGTCTCAAGGCACTGGGACAGAAATGTATGGATGAACAGGTAGTCGACCTATCTGTCTGGCAGTGGATCTGTCTATGTCTTGACACTAGATGACAGACAAGGGCACAAAAACGATAGATACTGCCTCGGTCTGGTGGAAGGAATCCTCCCCGGACACCCAGCGATACAACTGAAGTAGATAGCGAAACAAGAAAGAGTAAAGGACAAGGAGTGAGAGAAAACGAGAGAAGAATTGTATGTTGTGACGAACAGAAAGGAGGAGAGAGAGAACCGCAGACAGAGGAAAGACGAAGCAGGGGAATGGAAAAGGGAAAATCACCTAACACCACTTTTCTCCAGAGGCCAGGGCCGCTGTAAGCTGGATATTAAGACACAAATTGCATTCAGGCGGGTCACACTATGTCAGAAGATATTAGATGCCTGCTGTGAGGAAACAACAATTCCCATCAGCTTGTGAGAAAATAATATTTTCATTTTCAGACTCTTTATTGAATGGAAACTTTGGGGAATACGTTTTTATGGCATGTGAGCAGGCAGGCTTGGATTTTACACCCAAGCAACAAAAGGTCGTAATCATAGCTGTGTATTGTCTTTGTGTTCCTGGATTTCATTTTCACAGCTGGAAAAAGGTTCCAGGTTTCATTGTGTGTATCCGTCCTTCCCCTCCCGTCCATATTTATTTACAGGCAGCAACGTGTGCTGCCTGCAAATAATTAGGGAAAGAACATCTCTTATATTAGGATGCCTGTAGGTATGCAGGTGTGCTTGTGACTTTTTTTTTTTCAGTGTCCATCTTTTCCTTTTACTTGTTCTTTTTCTGGGGTTTGCAGCACCAGATGTTTCTCCTATGCCCGCATACCATGGGCTCTGGTGCGAAGCTGCACCACCTGACCTTCACAGTAATTGACCAAAAATATTGATGTAATGGCACAGGACTGATTGTGATTTATTAAAAGAGCGCTGCACTCCAAGGCCCAGTGCCAATGGCTCCCTGCACCCATCGGCAGCCATTAGGAAAACCATCAATAGCACAACGGCATAAAGGGCCAGTAATGGGGGACTTTTCTGGCCAGGGCTCGTAGAACACAATCTCCATAGTAAATAGCATAGCCTTGTGTGAGTACACATGGAGACTAATAGAAAGGAGAGATGGAAAGGGGAGTTAAGGGAGGGATCAAGGAAAGAAAAATATGACAAATAATACACCGCATCCTGATATAAGACAAAAAAAATGAAAAGGAAAACAAAGGCAGCCAGATATAGACTCCTGATCCAATAGCAAACTAACCCTCGCCAGACGAGTCTCTGGAGAGTTGGTTCAGCCTAACAAGCGTGAGCCAGCGGCCGTCTCTCCAGCTCACCATTACACACTACCTGCACAAACAGCCATCATTAGGGAATAGCTGCATTGGATTCTGCTGCCTATTTGGCGAAACAAACACAGAGGATAGGGTTCCCTCTGTTCTTAATGGGAGCGGAGCTGTTTAAATGGCTTTCATCTCTCTCCCGAGTCAATGCATCATTCAACCTGCAGCTGACATTTTCACCTTTGCAAATCTAATTTAATCAAAGTCATGAGTATTGGGGGATGAGAAAGATTATGATGAGATTAAAACCATTACAGTGGTTTGAATAATTTGAGGCTGAGAAAATTACATGCTATGAACACGGTTCATAAAAAAAACAAAACAGGTGCATCCTCTTGATTAAAGGCTTTTCTATGCAATGCTTCACTTACGGAACAATGTCACTCTCTAAAATATCCTGGGAACAAAACATAATTGTGATGAAATATAGAATCAAAGGATTATTTGTCATTTTCACATTTGCAAAAAAAAACATCTGTTATGTACAAAGAGTGGATTAAACATGTACATAATGTGATGTGTATGTACTGTATGTGTGAAGCCGTGTGACTGAGCAAAGAAAACCTTTTACCAAGTTCTGTTTTGGTCTTGTTTTTAGTCACAGGTTTTGTTTTACCTTATGGAAGAGCTTCCCCAGGCTCCATGTTTGTCGGTCAGGATGTTGACGATCTTCTGGATGAGCTGTGTGGCTGTCACATGGTCGCGGTACTTGGCTGCTCGGATCAGGTGGTCACACATTTTCTCCTCATCTCGCTTCTCTGCTGCATACTGAGCACAGTTAGACTGGGGAAAGGAAAGAGAAACAAAAACACATTACAAATTCCGCAAGTGAAGGTATCACAAGTGTGTACATTGCAAACACATGTAGAAATGTGCCAAGGGAATGAATTTTACAGTATATAAATCATAAAATGTGTTAGCATCTCGCAAATAACATATACAAAAGCTATAGGAAGGAAAAATACAGACGCTAGCACAACAGTGTTTTCACGTATAGAAACTCTACTCTGAGTAGAACCAAATGAAAAGCATAGGGTCATTTCTGTCCTCGTGTCATGTTGATTAATAACAGTGGACACATATTTACTAATGCCCTCTGGCACACCAAATCACACGATACCCACAATGCACAGGGAGGACATTTTTCTCTGTCGGAATTTGTTATCAGAATGAGCCTTTGAACTCTGCAACGATGGTAAAAGTAAAAAAACACCTTCTGAAAATAACAGCGATAATTTGAAACAGTGTTTTGATTTCCAATCTCCGTTTCAGAATCAATTTCAATTGCAAACTCATGGCTTACTTTGAAAGACTTGTTTGAAAGTTATATTCTTCTTGAAGGTGAGAATAAGGAAAGGGAGGGGGGAAAAAAACATGTGCTATGTATAGTACAGCAAGCCATACAGATCATCAGGCTTGCAATGGTGCTTTTATATTTTCCTCTGCATGCTCTCAGGACAGCAGCTAAAGCAAATGGCTGCAGTATTAAGAACAAAAGCTCATTCAATTATTAATGCTGCTTCAGTTGTATATTACCCTCCTTATCAAATTAACCTTAAACTAACCCATTGGTACAACAATACAGTAAATATTAACCCAGATGCATGGCTGAACAAATGCAACCTGCTTTTCCAAAGTTACCAGTAAAGCGCTTTATAATGGGTCCTCCTCTTCAATTTGAACGACAACATTTCATATCTGACAGAAAATCTATAGGTATAAATCACATTAGAGGGGCTTTTCTGCAGGCCGCTGGGCCTTAATTATCAATCTACGTCTTTTTGTGTGGCATTAAAGTGGGCCTTGACCTTCCAGCATGATGACCTGCGAAAGAGCAAAATAAAGGGAGTATGGAAGAGGAATTTCTGAGTAAGTGTTTCAAATTTTCAACCAGAGAATGCTTTGCTTTGGTGTGCGTGTTGCATGTCCATTAATCTTGATCAGTGGCACTGAAGGCAAGCAGGGACTGGGACAAGCGAAAAGCTGGACCAAAGGAAGGGACTAAGAGGGTGGTGTTCAAATTGCTACAGTTCGAGTTAGCATCAAATTATTGCATAAGACACTGTATTTTATACTTTAAACAGAAAACAATATGATAATCTGGGACACCAGAGAAACACTTCCCAAAAACATGTATACATGATTATAGAGAAGATCCATTTTATTAAAATAATAATTATGTGGATTTCCGTGCTTTAAACAGATGTAAGTAGCATGCCTATAAAGTCCATTTCCATCTGCCCCTGTCTGAGACACGTAAAGTCTGCAGTACTAATCAACCATGCTGGGTTCAAACTCATAACCATAAACAAACACTTCATCACCTGTGTGTTGAGCCTGCCCAAACACCCAAACCCTCCATGCTGTAATGGGCTTTTCTCATATCCGAAGCCAAAGTCGACTGCAGGAGAAAAGGCCAACTTCACAGACTCACCCCTAAAATAACAACCAAAAAAAGCTGAACACATAAGTAGTGCCATTAAAACCCAAAGTTGGGTTCGCTTGTAAGTGGAAAAGACAAGTCACTGTTAATTCCGGGGGTCATTCCGTGGATGTGAAGTCAGAGAAAATGCTGGGGTATTATGAAGGACTTATTATGTTATGTTATTATGGAGGTTAAAGTGAATAACTAAATCTCCCAGTTGGCACCATCCTGTATTCACTTCCATCCAGGTCCACAGACAGGATAAAGGCCAGAAACTAAAAAAAGGAGCATTTTGGGTGTTTTCAAACAAACTGTTCTTTCTTTCCTTTCAAGGAATGTCGAGGAAACATAAGAAGTAAATCAAAAGGATATGTTCCCATTTGCAATTAGAAACATGCCTCTTTTGGAGTGACTGAAACAGCCAACGTGCATATTTTGACAAGAAAACAACCATAAAAAGACTCAGAGACAAGCACTTCCATTCACCAAAGTTAAAAGAGTGCAGATGAAGAAAAGGGACGGCGGACTATGCTCTGTTAGCTTCCTACCCAGACAGCCACCAGGGCACAACTTGCTGGCAGTGAGACCGTTATGACTTGCGACACTGTAATCATGGGCAGCACCTTCCATTACATGGCCTGGCTGACAGGGTCGGCCGGCGTGAGTGCCTGATCTGCCTGAGGAGACAGCTTGGTGAAGACGAAATGATAATGGCTGGCATTAATCGAGTCAATTACACTGAGTCGTGTCTCCCACAATTCATCAGCAGTTCAAATAAATAACTATGGATGTGTGTTGGAGTTTGGGGAGGAAATGGGCTGCTGGGGAAGTGACTGGAGAGTGGAAAGAACAGTAATCATCTCTAAAAATCACATAATGGCGGAAAACGGCAACACGCACATTCAGAGACAAAGCTTTGAAACATGCATTTTAATAACATTACTGAATCGCTTTTTGAACCAGAGAATAACACACACATCAGCTTTTTGTTGCTAAAAATGGTTGTGGTTATCACTGCCACTCATGTTTTTACCATGCTGATTCTACAAATAATAAGCAGGGGAAACGAAGAGATGAGTTTCACAGTCGTGGTGCTGTTGTAACAGTGTCAGCCTTATCTAAATGCTGTAGTTGTTGTCAGATGATGCCTTGGCTCCCCTCCTCTCCTGCGCTGGGTTGAGAGGGTTAACCAGTATAATAGGCTGGAGAATGGAGGCTCATTACAAGATATCAGCCCTATGTTTATCAATTAGAGTGACAGAGAAAGGTCTAGTGGCGTTGCCGTGCCACAGCGAGCCTTCAACATGCCGACTGACAAAACCAGGGTCTCAAGGTTCTGTTGGAGAACAGGAGGAAGAAACAAAACCAGCAGAGATGTTATTAAAGCGCTTGATTTGCAATGTCTTGACATTGGTGGCACATCAGGGCTACATACTCTCCAAGGCTGGGCTATCGCTCTGCAAGAATCTCCAATTTCTCACATCCGTCGACAAGCACTCCCAGAGGGTTTCATTTACAAACGGGCAGAGAAACTGTCCAGAGGAAGGCGAGACATCAGGCTTGTCCTTGTCTGGTATCAGAGAATGCAAATATACTACAAATAAATTCCTCCTGGAACACAATGGAGGTCTAGGGAGACAAGAGGATGAAATGAGAAAGGAGGATGGGGGTCGCTAAACAAAAGTAGATGCTGAACCAGTCTACCAATTGGTTTCAAAGAGATTCTGTTGCACTTGATCTCTTGCCCTCGAGTTTTCAAATTGCAACATAAAATGTCACCAGGGGAATTCAGACAATGGCTAGGGAAGAAACGAGTGAAAGGAAGAGGAGGGGGAGAAAAATGAGGGCTTAAAAGTACAATGGCGAACAAAAGTCACCAAATGACAATGCCTGACAGCCACTTCAATTCTGAAATGATGCTCCTGTCATGCCGTGCTCCCAAGTATTGATTTTTTTTTTCTTCTCTTGGAGCACAGAAGGAAAAAAATAATCTAATCCAGTTGAAACAGCTCCCTGCTGCTGGCACCGGCCCATTGCTAGCGGCCATCAAGGTTAACGCAGGCGCAACACTTATCAAAGTATCTCTCTCCTCCTCCTTCTTCTCCCCCCCGCTCCTCCCCTCACACTGTCTGTGGCTGATCTTTAATGGACTGGTCACCATGCTCAGCTGGCAGCCTCTTCATCTCTTCTACCCAGAAACCTCTTTTCTCCGCAAAACCGCGTCCTCCTCTCGACCACATCAGTCTGCGTTGCTGCCATCTTTTTTACGATGACTCCAGCTCAGCTTCAAGGTCATGCCACGTGAAAAATCATACGTGTTAAACTGTCGTCTGGTGGTGAAAAATAGTCAAATGAAGGAAGGACGCGACCAGATGAAAAATACGTGTCCTCTGGATTGGCCGTCGTCTTAAATCATGAATACAGGTTTGTGGCACGAAGCACAGGTTGAATTTGAAAACAAATTTCTATCAACAATATGAAATTTAAGCAGCAAACAGACTTACTTTTCTCCTATATAAAAATGTGTAAACAGCCACATAACAACACAACAACCGTCGTAGCATGGAGACTTTTATTCAGAATAGTGAGTTTAGCTTCAGCTGTTTAAAAGAAAACAGAAAAAAAACCTAAGAGAACATTCTCCCGCTGACTAAAGAGACTGTGTCAAAGGAAACTGTGGAGTAAAGTCATATTTCGGGGGTAGCCGGTCACACATAATGATGGCGGCTGCGGAGGAGGTACCTGGGGACTTCATTACGCGGGACTGAGACTACTGTTCCCCAACCATCTTCTCTACCCCACTTCTCCCGTACTATCTCCTGGTGTCTTGAGTGAAACAGTCCATGTTGTGCAGTAAAAAAAAAAAAGCATCCACCATGAAGCAATGCCAAAAGATGCCAACTGGGTATACGCTTTGACATTAGCAGCATTATGTGTTAGAAGATCTACCGCTGTCCAGTAGTTTTTTCTTACCACTATATGAAATTTCTCACTCAAGTTTGCCTTTTTGAAAAAGCACCCACATGCTGATGGTTGTGCAGCAATGCTATCACAAATATAGACAAGTTCTTGTTTGTTTGTTTTTTCCTCTCATTCTCTTGACAGCAGTTTTGCCCATAATGAGGCGTCCGGGCATCCAGGCCTCCTGACATGCTACATTACAGTTGCGACAACTACATGACAGCAAGCTACAGTTGGTGGCAGCTATCAGTCTGAATGATGTGGTGTAAATAGCCTTTGGGAGTTGTGGTTCTATGGCTCTTCCTGTGTGTGCTTGAGTAACATTTGTTCAGCAGATTCTGTTTTAACAATAAAAGTAATTCTCAGAGTTTTTGTGGAGTCAGTGAACTGATCTGCCTGCTGGTTATATTTAAATTGGGATGCACTGTAATAGCTTAAGTTAGATCAGCTCTGGACCTGACTTAAGTTATTACATTGGATCCTTGCCCAGGCTCGCTCTGTGATGCTCAGCTCTGTGATGCACCAGTTTCCAGAGACCAGTGCTATGATAATGGAACATAATGAGCATCAGCTCAATGTTAATGTCATTAACGTGGGGAGAAGGACCAGATCGTTTTACAAGCTCAGCAGAGGGAAGACAATGATGCCAAGCACTAATTAGCTGCTATCGTCTGGCTTTCACAGGATCTCTCAGACAGTCAATTCAATTACTTCCATATAACAGCAGAGGATGAATCAAGGGGGTGTATAAAAAAAGAAAAAGATTGAGCAGAAGGGAAGAGTAAGAAAGAATAGAAATGACTTGGGTCTTGCTCACTCTTCCCTATCTGGACCTTCTTATCTGCCCTTGTGCCCCTGAGCCCACCACATTTCATTCCTAATGAACAACCCCATAAAAAGAGGGAGTTCGATTTCTCTCTCCTCCTTTCTATCTCTTGGGCTCCCTCTCCTTTCCTGCTCCTCTGGAAGATATCAGAGTCTATCATTTGTTGTGCTGGGCAGCAGCATCCGATCTGCAGATCTCCTTCACATTAAGGATCCTTTTAGATAGAGAACCCTAAAAGGTAATTGGATTTCCCCCTAGTTATCTTCATCTGTTTCACCCTAAGCCCACTGTAATAACTTACTCTCAGAGCCACAGATAACTCAATTCTGTCCCACAGAGAGCCAGCAAGAGTGTGAGTGAAAAAGAGAGAGAGACGGCGAGAGAGAGAAAGCATATGTTATGTCTCTGAGGCAAACGGGTATCTAAATCCTCCATCACTGCCTTCACAAGAATATGAACTCTGACAAGGAGCAAACATAAATTTGTTTTTATGTGTTGCATTATTCTCTTTTCTGGTGCCTTGGTTGGCATTTTCTGCTGCTGTTTAATATACAAGAGCTCTTAAATGCAGAATAGTATAGTGAGGGAGGATGCAGATTATATTCTGGCAATTGATGCTGCATGACTTAGCAAACCTCCTCACTTCCAGTTTAACACAATGACATCCAAAATGAGTCATTGTGGAGGCCTATTTTGAGGTTTCTTTCTCACAAAACAATAACCAACCTTGTGTCACCGCAACACAATACAGAGGAACAACGCTTTAAAAAACTGGGACATGGCTGAAAATTATTTCACAACCCTCCACCCCCACCCTCGGGGGGGATGTTTCATTGGCCTGTTATTTTTATTGTGGCAGTGCAAAATGAAACCGTTGGCTCGAGCAGGCTCAAGCAGAGCTTGTATGGAGGCAAAAATCAATACAGCAATATCAGAGCAAGACTTATCAGGGGTTCACTTCTTCTCAGAGGTCACTGAGGAGCAACTGCATTTAAGTGGGGAATTCAATTGTGAAACATAGTTTGGGACGAGCTATGGTGGTATCTGATTAAGGACGGCTGGGAGATTGCAAAGGTAGAGTAAGTTTCAAATGACAACACGAAAATACAACTAATGGAAAGTTATAGCTTTCCATTAGTTGTATTTTTGCAGTCAATTGAGTGACAGTTCATGTAACTGATAGTGCTGCTTCATTTAGAAATGTAACAAACCCGAACCTATTACACTGCACACAGTACTGATATATTACAAATAAGGGAGGAGAGCTTGCAGAGTAGAACAACTAACTGCTAAATAACAAAACAGCAGATGTCTCATCCTCGGTTGCCTGTCATTTGCACTCTTTAACCCAACATGCATCGAAGACTATTCATGTCATGTTTTCATGCATGCTGGTAATCAGACTAATAACTGTACGCTTACTAAAGGCTTATGTAAAAATAGGACTTGAATTCTGTGAGTTAAATAGCTTATTCTTATGTCCAACCCTTGTTATCGAGACATAAAGTACATATAATAAGGGTATAAAGGTTTTGTTTTAGTAGCCTTTGTACAGAAGATTTGGCTAGAAGAAACATGGTAATACAGACAGAAAATACACAAAAAGCACACAAACAGGAAAAAGCAAAACAATCAATTAGATTTGTAGAGCTTGAGACAGTCAGTCTGTTACGTGCAATGCCAAATTACTGTATGCCTGGTTAGGAATAGGAACTAATGCCTGGGAGTTTGTGTATCCATGTCCTATTCCTTCTCGATTTCTCAGAGAGCGTGTGGCCTGCGGCCACAGCAAGAGGCCGAGGCAGAGCAGGATCATTTGGGGCTATCGCGTGCAGACTGGCTGCCAAGTCTGTCTGTCTGCCAGTCAGGCAACATACTCTGAGCCATTTTTACTTGTGCTGCTCCGATGAAGACAGCTGTCTAACCTGACATAACGTACATGCGATTTTGCAAGAGTACAATTACTGTACACCTTTTCATAAAGTGGGCATACAGTGGAATGAAAAATCCGCTGCATCAACCTGGTAGAACTAAATCATGCTCTACAAGTCTGTGTTGATAATGATAAGGTCAGATCATGTCAGATAATACTGTGCGAATGACTGACACTCGGAGCAGAGTGAATAATAAGGGTTCACAAGGACAGGATGTCAATTACAATGAAAAGCAGCCTGTCCAAGAAAGAGAGCAAAATATAGCGATCACAGACAAAACTTTGATTTGCAAGAGTTGTGCCCCCACCCCTCCGATTGACTTTCAACACTCTTGTGGGATTTTACTTTACCCGAATGTGAGAGAGACCCTTCCTTGAACCTTAAAAAAAGCATCACATTTTACTACAAAGTGGGGGCTGAGGTTTGGGGGTGGAGGTGGTGGGTTTACACACAGTCAGCCCTTCAGGCCAGCACCTCTCAGGTCTGTCTGCAGCTTTTAGTGCTGGCAGGTTCCTGAGAAATGAGGGAGGGATGGAAGAGAGGGGAGAATGCCATATTCCTGTCACTGGCAAAATACACCCCCAGCGGGAGTATAATGGACAGGATCTCAGCAGGACAGGAAATGATTTTGGTGAGATCTAGAAAGCAGAGGGGAGGGGAGTTTAGCAGAGTTGGACTGGGAAAGGGGCAACGAAGGATGCCCATGGGTCAGGATAGAGTTGGCCCAGCAGCTACACGTGAATGGCAACATTTGTGCTGAGAACTGGTAGGAAGAGGAGGGGGAGAAGTTATGTTTCAGAGGCAAGGCTGCAGTTAGACGGAGAGGCACGGGGATAAATTAACACTACACAATGTTTGGTTAGTGATATGTGCCAAACATGATCTCCAGCCTCAAACTACTTCAGTGTGTATGCAAGTCTGTGCATTTTTGTGTGCGCGTTCACGATTAGCACAGGGTAATGTTTGAAAAGTAAACATTTATCCTCTGGGTTTGCTGTGACAGATTTTAAAACTTGATGGACAAGTTTTAAGTAGCCATTGGCTCAGCTCCTCTATGCTCTCACTGACTGGAATATCAAACTATTAAACATTTCTATCAAAGGAGTCTTAGTGTGATGGGCCTAAAGCTACAAATGGACTTTATTGTCCGAGTTCAGCAAGCCTAAAGTTCCAGTGGATCTCACAGAGGGAAATACGGCAGATAGATTATGCCTGGCTAACATTTTTTCTTGGTACAGAAACAAATGTCTGTACTGGAATCCTTCTGGAATTCTTCTGAGGCAATAATAACAATATTAAATAAGTTGAAATCTGTAATTTTTCTTTATTAATATATCTATATCACCTGTATGGTAGAGTGCAGCAAAACAAGTTTGAGACACTCTTCTATTGAGAAATGTGGATCAGATTTGATAGACTTTAATATTTTCCGACATCAAAAGACAATTTAGTTTAGTTACATAATGAGAAATTTTGTCAATGGTCATTTTGTTGTCATACTTGTGTGTCTGTGCATGGGTTGCCAGAACTGTGCAGTATCTTACCTCAAACTCTGCATGTTTATGGATGTCTTCAGCCCTCTGTCTGCTAAGGATAAATTCAGCTTCATTAGCCACACGAACCAGGTGGTCCTTCATGGTGTGACTCAGCAGCCTAGGGAGAGGGCAGAAAGACATCAGCCCACTGGAATACTGCGTAAATGTATTTACAACTATTATTTAAACTTTTTATAAAAAAGGTAAATGGATGTCAATTTACTTCAGTCATGGAGGGGAAAATGTCACATAGATGCTTAGCAATATCATAAAACCTTGACCTTCAGAGTATTTAAAACATCTGTTTAACACTGGGATATCTGGTAACCTAGAGAAGGAACAGCCATGTAATATCCATAAAATGCTGAAAAAGAGCCGTGCAAAATAAGCAGAAAATCTAATTTGGAAACAAAACCAAACCAGATAGATCCTTTAACTGGGGTGCAGGTGCTAATTGATTTGTTAATGATATGCATCTGACAAGAGGGAGGATCTCTGCCCATGTTGCTACATATGTAGTCTACCTCCCTCTTCTTATCAGTGTTAATGAAACATGCATGTTACGTGTGTGTGCGTGTAGGTCGAAGAAACCTCTCTGCAGCCCTAAAGGTCAGGACTGTGCAAAGTGGAACAATAACAGACTAGGGGCCAAAGAGGAGGGATGGGGCAGGCTGGGACTGACTGTGGGGTGGGGGTTTAGGGGCCAGGGGATGACTGTAACCTAAGCCTGCTGTTTCAGCACAGGGCAGCAGGGGAGCGGAGGTGCTGGGGCCTCTGCAGCCTCTGCCCCCGTCGAGGCCCCGCTATCAATAACCGAGCCACTGCCCTTCTTTATGGTGCTCTGCGCTTAAGACTGTACATATGGTCAAAACAGACCCATGGTAGTTTTTAAAGTGCTTATTTTTTTGCACATGTATTCAAAGTAAAATACCTAGTAGTAAGTAATATAATAAATGTTTTCTGCAGGGTTCACCACGTTAAATTCAAGACCTTTTTAATACCACATAAAATGCCACTTAATACCTGTTTGACGGCCATATTGGCCAAAGTATGAACGTACAAAGAAAAACTAGTCAGGATGATAAGGCTGAGAATTATTTATGATTATATCCCGCGTTTAGTACAAAATCTGGATTTAATCAAATAAATAAAACAATTACTAATTAGACTGGAATTTGATGTTCAACTAATCATGTTTTAATCATGTTTAACTGACTGCTTTATTCCCACAAAGAGACAGACCAGACATGCATTTGCGTTCATGTATGCACAGAGGTGTGCACTTTCACTTGAGTTATGGTTGTGTAAGACCAGCCTCTTTAAAGTGAATTACAAATCCTGTCCTCCACAAAGAACTCATAGGACTACATTGCTCGTCTCATTAGCATTACTGTGGATTAGCCTCAGCCAATTTTTAAAGCTGAGGGATCAATAATGGAAAGTGTGGCCCTCTAAATCTGAAATTGATGAGAGTTCTAAGACTAAGAGGAACTGATGTGGGAATGAGAGAGTCTTATTAGGAAGGGATGGGGATAATTGAAAAACAGAGACAAAAAACAGCAGCAGACAGAAGGGATGATTACAGGCAGATAAAGGCTCAACTAGAAAGGCATAAACTGACAGAGGGACAGAGGGAAATCAAGAGCGATTTCCCAAGTGTCACAGAGGAACCAGCGATCAGAGGCCCTGTCACCCCCTACCTAACCTCTCTCCTTTTCCCAAATCCCTCTGGGATGGGCAGGTATTGAATGGAGCCTTGAACTCAAGGATCTTCCATCCTCACTCTCCCGAGCTCCTCTTCACCCCCCCGATCATTGATTGCTGTCCAGAATCTTGAATAGCCACCACGTCACATGGGCCTTGGGGATCTTGGGGGCCTAAGGGGCTGTGATGTGATCCAGGAATGGTGAAATTGGAAAGTGGCTGATCGGTAGAGGTTGGAAAGATAATGAAGAGGTGCTGTTGCATGAAGAGGGAAGATGGCACTCAGTGGGTCAGAGTTACCTACCTGCCTTCGTTGACCAACTCGATAAAGGCTAGACCTGCGTTTTTCTGGATGGAGTTCTGCCATTCCTGTAAGTGAAAACACACACAATATCATTGACCGTACTGAAATAACTTAGTTAAGGAAGTCATTTTTACACGCAGTCCAATTAACCTCTTATCTCACAGAATTATACGTTGGGAAATAAATCTGCTACTTTGGATGCAGATGGTTAAATTAAGGTAGTACTAATATATTCCTCACCATCTTTAAAAGGTAAATATCCTCAGAAAACAACTGGAACAAATGAGATGGCACTGGCTGTGTGATGGTAAACCAGTCTAAAAGATACTAAAAAATAACCCAGGTTTAACAATGTAGGAGTCTAGTCATTTTAAAGCTATCAACACCAATCATTTTTAATATCAATTACTCTGTCAGTTATTTTTTTGAATAATGAGTGAATCATTTGGTCGACAAAATGTCAGAAAATCATGAAAAACATCTTGTTTTTGTCTGACCAACAGTTTACAATGATATAAAACAGAGAAAAGCAGGAAATTATCAGATTTGAGAGCTGGAACTAAGGAATGTTTGGCATTTTGGCTTGAATAATTACTTAAATTTGTATTAATTTTTATTAACTTAAACTTTAATTAATTGACAATGTTTTCAGCTCCAGTAAAGTCCTCAATTTGAATTCTAAACTATTCATAAATGGACCCTGTAGACAACTATTCTTGGGTACACTCTGGTGACTCAGTGATTTATGCTCCGTCTATAAGCTCTTCTGCCACCACAGGCCCCCAATATCAAATGAAACATCATCTAAAAAGGTATACTGACTGCTTTGGTCAGCACACGCTACAGAATCAGCTGGAAAACCAGTGGAGAGGAGTGAAAGAGCTGTGTTGAGAGTGCATTTATCACGAGTAAATACACAAATTTCCTCCTCTTTGACTAACGTTATGGTTCAAGGTGTCAGTCTAAACAATCCAGCCACAGCCGTGTGCGACTTTAAATCCTCGACTTCGAAGGGACAACGAGAGAAGGGAAACTCAGCGGTCATCATCTCTCATGTTCTGTTCAATATTTCAACACCTTCAACACAACCGTCAAAAGAATAATAAAGCAACAAGGTCATGGGGCCTGTCTGAACCTCACAGCGCTTTTTCCCCTTCTTCCTCTCAGGGGAGATGGAGAAATATGCGTGAAAAACCTCAGGTTAGAGACCTAAACTACCAAACTACTCTTTAAAAAAATCATTAATCACTGCTTGAAGTCACATTCCACATTATTCTGCTTTTATTAAAATGTGTCATTTGTTGATAAATGTGTGATAGTCATTTCAGTAGTGGTGAAAATAACCATGATACACATTTTACTCCAGCGGATAGAAATTCTTATTTCAACAAAGTGCCCAAAACAACTGATTTTAATCGAGTTAGCAATTTAATTGCGTTGCAAAACAACTATGAAGTGAAAGACACGCAGTGTGTATGTGTATCTAAGCATAAACTTTTTAAACTCTGCTGTCATCATCTCTTGAGCTGATAGCGGAAACTGCATGTTTATGTAGAGACTGGCCTTTCGGTAAACCTAGAGAGCCCACAGGGACGGGGATATCAGCACTACAAGGAGGAAGGAAAAGGATCAATTTACAAGAATTTCTAATGCACATCCAAACATAATTGTACATATGTGATGATTTTCAAAACCGTACAGTTTCTCCCTTTCAGCACGACAAATGTAAAACCATCAGAACCAATCATGCACCAAGCCAAGAGAAACCATTCATCTGAAATGCCTGCGCACCGTCACTCTGTAACCAACTTCACGTCATACAGACAACAACCTAACACTTAACCTCAATTCATAACTGCTTTTTGTCCTCAAGGATCATATTGGCGTTGACCGTGTTTACAATACATTCCAAATAAAGAGGGCACAGAGGGAATAAAAGTCTGAGCTCGGGAGTCGAAACAGCATTTTGGAGTTGAGTACTGGCAGAGGGTTTTTTGCGGCTGAGGCTTGCTTTAGAGGAAGTGTGTGAGAGCAGCCTTGGGGCCTTCTAGCTTAAGCATAGAGTGCAGTTGAAGGACATTAAACATGAGTGTTAGCCTGTGGCTGTGGGGATATTCCAGACCGGGCCAGGCTGTGCTAGCTGGATTTCAAATAAACACCACAGGAAGTGAGGCCATAAATAGAGTCGTACTCTCTGGAGAACCAGAAAAACCAGTGACATTAAATTTCCTTTATGTGACTTCTTTAAAATGCTCGAGACTTTGATGCAGGAGTCTTGGAAATTTAACGTGAAACTAAAAGCTTCTTCAGCAGAAATAAAAAAGATTATCGCGAAACTGCAGCTCGGAGAGAGGCTTTGGTTCTAAATTAGGTTTGACGAACGGCGTAGAGGCCATTGGCATTTCGTGGACACAGACAAAGGTGATAGCAAGACTAATGGTGTCATTATGGGCTAAGAAATGGCTCTTCTAGTTGAATTAAAAAAGCAATGACCCTGATCTGAGGGACATCTCCTAGTGACAAAAAGGAAACAGAGACAGGTCAGTGATAGAATATTGGATTTTGGCTGCCCTGGTCAGCGGTGTCACAGCTTTTATGGCCGCAATAGGGGCCAGGACCACAGCACTCCTGATGAGTAGATACAAGCAGCCATTTGTGACCTCTAACCTTTAACCTGACCTCCTAACAGATGATAGGACGAAGAGAGAGAGAGCTGCCCCTTGATCCCGATTGGCAATTTTGCCAATGTTTAATACAGCTAGTAGGGGCAACGTTTTGTTACTTTTTGCTTTTTTGCCGGCCTCAGTCTGAAGTCAATAAGACAGCTCTGTTTGGTCTGTGTTCCCTGATGATGGCATTGAGTCTAAACACACATGCCATGCACTTCCGTCATTACAGCTGATTATCCATAATCAACATCTAAATATACCACTACCACTAGTGAGAAAACACAGACCTCCTGAGCAAAATCGCCTTTCAAACATCAGGCCAGCCACAACACAAGGAAAACATTTTCTAACACTGAAGAAAGAAACGTCTCGGCTCTCCCGAAATAATAAATAAGTCAGTTGCGCTTTTCGGTGGCATCACTCATAATCACAAGTATTTGTTGATTTGAAGGGCTATGGGAATACAACTTTAGATGAGACGACAAAAGCATAAATCCTCATGTCAAATGTAGCAGTGGCAAAATTAAAGAGGCTGAGAGCTACTGATTATTTTGTATAGGAGTTTGATTACAAGGTGACGCAGAAAAAGTGCAAAAAGACAAAGCAGATGGAAACAAAATGCACACGTTCTAAACATCTTAAATGAATTCAAATAATTCTGTCATTGACTGCTATAAATCAAAAGTTCCTATGACCACTGACATATCAATAACGAGTGGTGGCATATCTTGACAATTTGAATTAAACCTGTGTGTGTCTACAACCACAAAAAAGAACAAACAAGGAAACAGTTTTTTGTAGCTGTGTGACCCAAATGTTTATGAACAGCGTTTTCATATCAACAATGACCCCAAAAAAGAGCCCATGTGTGCGGATGAGTAAGACAAAGACAAAACAAAAAATTACTTTTACCATAAACACTGAAATATGGTATTCATCATTGTCCTTTTGACTGATTCATGCAGAAGTTGAGTAGTTTGTTGCTTATTCATGCTGCTGTGTCTGGAAAAACTTGTGTGTGTGAGTATGAATAACTTAACACCGGTGTGTCTACTCTGACTCTCGACAATCCACATGTGCGTGTTCAGATGGTATCTGCTTAAAGAAAAACAGACTCATATTGGTGTTTGCGAGATCGAATTCACAACTGAGGGAATATTTACTGATGTCCAAATATTTACACTGCAGGGTCTCCGACAGCTTCATGGACTCACACTTTCATGGCTACACTAACACAGAGTGAAAAAACAGGACGTAAACCCAGAATACACCAAACAGACAAACCAAAAACATGTTAGCTTGAGCCTTGAAAAGTATGTTTAAGTGGAATGCAGTATATTTAAAGCAGCAGGCTCCTTTTTAAGGAGTTAAATTTTCCAAACTTATCTTGTAACAAATCTGGTATTTTGCTCATTCAGTTTAATGTCAGTGGATTTTAATGATGTAGGAGCATAAGAATACTTAAACACGGTGCAGCTGTTTCAGTTCCAAATGGAACAGCTGTTCAGTTCCAAATGAGAAATTAAATCATTCCCTCATCCAACAACGTCATTTCACGACTGGATTTTTCTTTTGTTGTAATTTATTTATTTTTACTAGAACTATAGGTCTAGACTTTTCGGTGCAATTTACTACAAGAGAGCATTTTGCATAATTTTGTACCGCAACAGAATTCACAGAATGTCACTGAAAACCTTGACCTACACATGCTGATTGATGAGAGCAGAACAGATGTTTTTGCAACAACTCAATACCTGTATATACCTTTGTGTCCACTCAAGGATGCTGACTAACATCATCAACGGCTCTATCAAAAAAAGTTACTTAATACAATGTCAAAGTGAACAAGTATATCCTCGTGCAACTCCAAGTCTTGATTGGGCCTCTGAAGTAAGATCAGGAATGACAAGATTGAAATTTCCGACTTTGACAGTCGAACTAGATCAAAAATGCAGGAACGTGAGATCTGAGCTAAGAAGTCAGGACATGATTTTATCAGCAGGACAGCGAAGAGAGGATAGCAGGGGGAGAAACATAAGAATACATTCCAAGGTCTTATAACGTGGGACCTGTCAAGTAAAAAAACATTACATTAACAGTGCCTGTCAGGAGAAGAGGGCTCTGTCAGGGAAATTCATTTATTTGAAACACGATTATACGTTGTGTATAAATAACCAACCATTCGTGCCACTTGAGGCCCTCCAGTCCCGAGCCGCTTGAAGCCAGCTCACAGTAAAAACCGTCTGGGAGCCAAATTAAAAGCCACTCAATTTTTTTTGATCTTTAGGAGTCTCCCGTCTGATTCTCCCCTCTCAGCTAGACTTCACTTCCTGTCAGGAAGCCCCCCTTGACCCCCCCCTCCTCCAACACAACACACCCCGCTGCCCCCTCTCTGGCTGCATAGTTGGCAACGATAGGGAGCCTGCAGAATTAAGTGCCAGTTGGTGTTACCGTGTTTTCTCTACATCTCACAGGAGAGTACCTTTTCAAAGAATAAACAGCATGATATTATCCTCTGAACTGGAGAGCGATGGCAGGGACACTGGGCCGCGTGGCATGGCTGTAAAGGGGCACTGGAGCAGAACACAGGGTGAGGGCGAGCAGGGAGGGAGGGAAAAATAACACTTTGATTTGCACTGATCTTGAACCTTGTGTGCCTGTTTAACTGCACAGTGGGGTGTGGGTCTGACTGTGAGGAAAATGATGGGGAAAGTATTTTTGTCCCCTGGTTTCATCACATTCCTCGCCACTTCTCTCACCTCTCTCAGCTCCCCGAGTGGTTCATACAACATGGTCTGCTCTCGATCCATCAAAGCCTCACTTACGGGAGAGAAGAAGTCCACTGACAGATATAAATGACTATTTAGCTATTCAAACATCAGACTTAACTTTTACCAACATAACTTTCAAAATAAGCAACTAACAAAGCAACTTGTGAATACTTAATAAAACATACTAAAGTAACTGTGCCTATGGTTCAACTTGCTGGTTGTTATTTTCCCCCATTTTCAGGGGGCACTAAGCTTCTAACTGGTTCCCTCGTTTCTCAGATTATGCTATTGATTGTGTGGAGCATGATGACCGCACACTCACGACCTGTTCCCTGACTGCAGGGGTTTAAACTTCTATGCCTCCACCACTCTCACTTCTAACCTGGAGGTCAGAGGGTCAAGGGTCAGGAGGAGCCAAGTGTTTAGGGAAGTCAATGTCTTTTCCCCCGCTGACTGGGAGAGAGAGGTGCCCATCTGTTAAACAGGTTAACTTTGGTGAGACTGGCTGGGAACGTATGATAATGTGCGGTCATTGGATTAGCGGGTTAACACTGATGTTATTGAATTACTATTAAAAGATTATCTGCATCAGTGGTCCCAACAAAATGCTATTTGCTTAAAACAGACATAGTTTATGTGCCAGCTACTGAAGTTCAATAAACCACTTAGTCCAAAATAATAACTTTTAACACACAAACATTTAACAGTGAATGTGTGTGTTGGTTCACCCAAATTACAAAAAACCCACATTTTCTTACTTACCCCTCGCTCTATATAGCAATGCAGCTAGTTGTGGTTTTATTTGCTCAAGTTTTGAGATATCAATCTCTGACTTTTCTGCTGCCGGTTAAGCTAAAACAAGACTTGGAGTCTCTAGCCATGCTAGCAGCTCAGGGAAGTCTGCGAATTAGCCACTGTTTCTGGAAAGGCACACTGCTGTTGAATTTTTTAAATGTGATTTCTCAATTCTGTGAGCACCACAAACAAAATTCCATTCATCAGCATTGTACTAAGGTGGAGGCAGATATTTCGAAAAGTATTTGCATTGCTATATACCATTTGAGGCAAATGAAAAATAGAAGAAATAGAAGAAAGAAGTAATAGAAGAAATACGGATATCGAGGAGCATCACTTTATGTGTAATTACACTACACTGAGTGTCAAAACAGTCTGAAACATGCTCAGCATTAGGTTTTGTGTATTTGTTGACGTCTGAGGAAGAGCAGTCTTTCCTATCTGGGCTTGACCATCATGAAACCAGCGCCCCTCCACCCCACAACTCACTCTCTTCCTTCCTTCCATTCCATGTACAGGATGCATTTCTGATAAATGGCAGAAGGATGGATGGGCTGACAGAGGGGCCGGACAATAATGGCTGATCTACAGGACACAAATGCAGCTACTGAGGAGATTTATGGGCCTCTGCTCATCGTAGACTGTCCAGTAACCGATGAGATGATTTCTCAAAGCTCTGGACAGACGGCAGCGAGCGCAAGGGAAAGCTCTTTCTCTTGTCCCAGTGCATTATTTATTAATCAGATGTTTTGGGTGGAAGCCACTTCAAGAAGTGCACCCAGGAAACAACAGGCTGGCCGTAAACATGACAAAGGCGGGAGAAAACAAGTGTGAGAGGGAGAGTGAAACTGTCAAGGCGAATCAGGGGCATGGGAAGAGGGGGAGGGAGTGGTTCTTTACATGCAGGACCCTCAGTGAATGTGATTCACTGGAGAAAACTTAGATGATATTCATGTAATATGCAAGAGCTACTTTGAGGAAGCCATCACATTCAATAACCTTGAAAGGCTATGACATCTTGATATTAACCTTACAAAAATCTCTTCTCCAGTTACTTGAATTTATCTAATTAGAACCAAAGAATCGCTTATTAATCTGAGCAGGTCAAAGGACAGGGAAATAGACCACTGTTCAACTTGTCATGGGAGCCCTTTATAGCAAGAGAAATGCCAAACTGTCTCTTTATGTCTGTGCTTTGAGTAATTCTTGCATTCTAATTATTCTTATCTAATACCATGACATAATATCATCATTTTGAGAATGTAGAATGACTTTGAGTATTCCTATTTATAAACTGAGTAGAGCTGAAACAATTAGGCAATTAGTTGACTGACAAAATCTGCAACAACTTTGATAATGGATAAATCTTTTTTTTTTTGGTAGCATTTTATCAAGTAAAAACACCAAAAATTCACTGGTTCCAACTTCTCAAATGTGAATATTTGATGGTTTTGCTTCGTCTTCTATGGTAATAAACTGAGCTTTGGACTGTTGGTTGAACAAAACAAGCTATTTAAATATGTCAACTTGTGCTCTGGGAAATTGTAATGGCCAGTTTTCACTATTTTACACAATTTATAGATCAAACAAATAAAAGTAATCTTCTGATTAACTGATAAAAGTCAATAATAAAAAGTTAGTTTGAGCTCAACAAACATAGTATATCTTGAATTCACAATAACGCCAGGGGCAGATACAGTAAGTGGCAGCTCTTTCTACTATTTTGAGCAGGACTCTGTTGCAACTACAGTATATGATCATTAATCCTCATTTTGTATATTCAGCAGTCCTCGAGGATCGATATTACAGTGGAGAACAAGGCAGCGTGCCACCCCAACAGTTAATGTCTGATCAAAATGGTCCTTTAATTGGGAGCACTGTTGTAGTTGTTTAGAAACGGGGCACTATCAAACAGCGGTTTACAATCCCCTCCTCAATGCCAAGCTGATGTGGCCGCCAATGCAAGTTTCATAGGATCCCTGATTAAAAACTGCTCTGCAGTCCCTAGCCTCCTGACCCTTCACCCTGGCTCCACTCCATCTCAGAGCCTCAGAAATTAATTAAAATTTCACAGAGATGGTATCGCATCGCATCTCCGATGAAGGTGTGGGGGTGGAGGGGGGGAGAAAAATCAATCAAAATCATCTCCATTTACTCCCTCCACTTGGTTAGCTTGAAGGCAGGAAGGAGTCACAAGATGGCCACAGAGGCACTTCCTGTGAGAGAATTGAGCGCTTCCTGTGCCAGAGGGCCCGGCAAACTTTCCTAAATAATGTCATCAATCACGGCACTGGCTCACTCTCACTGCCCCACAAGGAGAACAAACACACAAATAATTATACATTGTAATTTGGCCCAGAGGAAAGTCTGTCCCTGTTTTCCCCTTTTCCCCAGTGGAAAGCAGCGTATCACCCCTGCCTTCCTCCCCCCCTCCTTTCTCTCTTTACACAACAATAAAATTACATTTGCATTAGCTGTGAGAGAATTTGGTTCGATGATTTATTGAAGCAATCAACACTACGCTGGCCAATCCCAGGTCCTCTCACTGAGAGAGAGAGAGAGAGAGAGAGAGAGAGAGAGAGAGAGAGAGTGTGTGTTTGTGTGTGTGTGTGTTGTGGAGATTGGGTGGGGTAGCTTGGAGCTTAGAGAAAGGAAGAAATAGCTTGGGCTGGGGACCAAAGGGGGAAGCGAGGTATGCGCTGTGCAGCGGAGCAATCACCAAGATTCTGCCTTTGATTAGATTAGCATTAAACAACACCCTGACAGATATGACAAATAGGTGCATTAGAGCCTGTCATTCTTCTCTCTTTGGTTTTCTATCTAGCTTTCACTCCTGCTATTCCTTCGTCTCTGGACATTATGGGGCTCACATTCCCTCCATGTGTCCCACTAGCACAAATCTATGCGCGGCCACTGACATCCAAACAGATGTGTAATCTGACTGTATTACATTTTTAGAAAAGAAGCGAAGTGAATAATGGGAACCAAACAGGGTAGGGGTTAAAAGGGGGAGAAGGTGGAGGAAAGAAAGCCAGATGACAGGCACTATTTCTTTGGAATATAAAGCTGATAAAAAAGCCAAGCGCGGTGGTGAGAGAGGTGTCATTAATCAGATGTGTTTTTGTATTATTGGAGATCTTTGTTTTTTCATGAGGTGTTTTAAATGGTAAAGACGCAAACAAACAGGGCCAGAGGGGAGTTATTATCTGTTGTCCTTGTCACTGGATGTGTGTATATGAGGGCAACTGTTTGTGTGTGTTACACTACAACAATGAGTGCTTCTATACTGAATAAATACACTGTTCATATATATTTACACATAAATGCAAAGTACACTGTCTACTGCATTTTGGTCCACGCACAGTAATGAAAAAGCCTTCAGTAGCTTTGTGTTTCTTAATGCTAATCGGCCATCGTGGAGTGATGTATTGACATCCCCGATCATTGATCTGCCCACGCCTGCTTATGATCCCTGAATTAGTATTCATGAATCCAGCAGCAGCTAAATAAACTTGGCAACAAAACACCCACAAGACAACAGAGAAGAGAGGGATAATCAATGCAAAGCACCATCAAATCTACATTATCCCTCCTCATCAGTTTGGCCAGGCCACAAGGGCTGGCGCTCGGGTCAAAGGTGACACAGACAGGTCGGCCACCCTTAACCCTCAAACCAATATTTGCGGCCAGAGATGCCTTCTCTCCGGTTTCTCTGCCCTCAGTCGGGGACAGGGTGAATGTGGAAAAGGTAGACAAAGTAGTGTGGAGGAAAGATAAGGCGTTGGACGGCTCACTGTCCACTCTGGGCTGTGGATTTACTGCACTCGAGGTGAGCCTGATAAATCAGATCGGTGGAAAAGCGGAGGACGGGGGTAAGAAAAGATATAGATGCCAGACTTGCCTGTGAACACAGAAGCATGACGAGCTCCACCACTGAGCTGCTGGACTTCATACACACCAGGCCTGGAGAAATATAAAAGAAAGGGAGTCAGAAAGAAGTGTACATTTGACAATAAACAATTATTATATATTATTATTATATTATTTCACAAACCTTCCTCTGTACATGTGGAAACACATTCGTCCCACTACACACACACAAATAGACAGAGATTACCTAACCTCGTGCCATCTGCAAGGGAGCAGATAGTATTGATGGGCCTAATGAGCCGACATGATGTTACTGTAAACTAATACATATTTGGGCCTTGTATTACAGGCCTGACTTGGCCAGCATATGTCCCATTGATCCCTAATGGCGAGCCCTGGGCTTTTAGAGGGCAGGGGGCCACCAGAGTGTCCAGAGTCTGCTGCACAGGCACAGACGGGAAGAAGGCAGAGTAGCCTTTGGTCTTTCAGTTGCTCTTCATATGACACATGCACCATCACACATGCAGACAAATACACATGCATGCACAGACACACACACACACACCTCCCCCTGCCTTCTCTTCGGGCCCCCCTGCAGCTATCAATCAACTTTCCATTTTGTTTGGTGGCAGCAGACATCCCAAACACTGCTATTAGTGGCCTGGCCTCTGACCTGGCCCCCTAGAAACCTTCAGCACAACTACCAGCTCTTGGCTCAATGCATACTCATCACACTATTAGATTAACAACAGCCTGGAGATGTTATTGCATTTAAATGAGAACAACAGTTAAAAGATGCACCATCCTTGTGAAAAAAAATGCTGTGACCTTTTTCAAAAAAACTGCATCTGTAATGAGCCGCTATGATGTTGTACTTACTCGTGCCCTCAATAAGGAGCTCTTGTCCGTGGCTGCCCAGCAGGGTCCGAGAGAGGAAAGGGGCAAAGTCCACGAAGATCTCTCTCAGAAGAGGAGCTGCCTTCTCCAGAGCGTGCTCCAGACGCTCCGAGATACTGGAGATGTGGGGATGTAACATAAACAACACACAAACACAAACAGTACATGAGAAATTGGCATGCAACTCCAAAATAAATCTAAAAAATTTAGAAATATATCAGTAAAATATCTGTTTTTAATGTGAAGGGAAAAAAAGTAAAATAGGACAAAGCAACAATTAGTGGAAATGCGTTAATAACTGATTATGCTTATGTGCATAAAAAGCTGATCGTGTATGTGCTTGTGTGCTTGTGTGCTTGTGCATGTGCGTATGTGAAAGAGAGAGAAAAGAAGATGAATCACCTCATATTGGGGGCTGTGTTCTGGGTCACAGGGGAGAGTGGGGGGACAGATGGCAGGCTAGCGCTGGCTGGAACCTGGCCGCCTGCTGCAGGGAGAAACCAAAGAACTGTTATTAGTCTGGATGTTGGACAAGAAAAAGATGCAACACACACACGCGCGCAAACACACACACACACACAGAGCAATACATTATACGACCAGGGTAGCACCATAAACCTGTGCGGAAACATGCCTCTTATGAAATAATACAATGGTCTTCATTCAAATGTATAGAATAGGGGGATTTATGGTCAAATAGGGCAAGTGGGGGTACGAGTATAATTTTATGGTTAGATAGTGGATGATGTACTCCGAGCACAATATGTCTTCCTTATCAATTTACAATTCAGCAATTCAATGATGGAAACCTCTAAATTGTGCAATGAAAGGCTGGTAACGTTCCACTGTCAGCTGCAGTCACACTTTAAACAGGTTTTTAACATTTCAGCCATATATCAAACACATGTACAATATTACGTATTTGTTATAAATAAGTAATATTTCAGTGTTCCACCTGTGTGAATGTGGGATGTTTAAAAAAAAAGCCTACTATTTTTTCAAATTGTTTTTACTCATTAAGTCATTACATACCAATTTACCCCTCTGGGCTGTTTTTGTGACTGTTTCATTATACAACTAAAAGGTGCTTTACGACTTCATTCTGGAGACAGAGGCACACAAGGTACAAAGTCCATGTTTGATTGATCTGGCAGTAAATTCACTTCCCTGTGGCTCATAAATAAGCTAATGCCCAGCTGAATATGGAGGAGGGGGATTCCTCTGGTGTTTCAGCGGGCTTGTTTTTCCAGCCAGGACAGTCTCTGAGCAGGGATAACTCTTAAGGAATGACAGACAGTGTAATGTGGGCTGGAATGTGTGTGTGTGCGTGTGTGTGTGTGCGTGTGTGTGTGTGTGTGTGTGAGTGCGCGCGTGTGCATGTAAGGTGTTAAGCAGCGCCATGTGGGCCTGGTGAGAGTATCCCTCTCGAGCTGAAGTAGCTCCTTCAAACAAAGAGGAGTAAATGAACGTCTCCATTAGTCCTCCCACTGCCCCACTAAAACACACACACACACACACACACAAAGCATATTTACTCAACACTGCTCACTGACACAAAGCACCCCATGCATACGGCTTTAACACTTATCATTAGTCACATGCACACACACTCCCCATCCTGATTTTACAGTAAATGCACAATCTCCTAAAACATACAAACCTCCTGCTCATGTCACTCCCTCCTCTCTTAAACACACAGACTCCTCAGTGAAAAAACATTATACACACTCACACATGCAGAAAGGTGACAAAAAAAACAGCTGGCTTTCTATTTACTGTCACTGCTGACTCAGTGAATATAGGAGAGCTGGTGTGCTCATAAAGTTGCAATAAAAAAAAGGTATGACTTTAATGTTATTTTATTCATTCACCTTAATTCATCCTTGAATCAGAAATCGCTAATATAAAATTCCTGATGCTAGGAAAATAAAAAGTACTTTTGTATTTACTATATTTTTGCATTTATATTTACACAAGTAATTATTGTTTTTGTTTTTGTTTTTTTTAATGTATATACAGATTTATTTTTTAAATTTTACTTTCATTCTTACCTTTACCCCATAAAAGACCATAGCTGCTACGGCAATTACAACTGAATTAGTGTAATGTTTCATGCTGCCTTCATGAGCCTTTGGTAACTGGATTACATTGTACAAACACAGCAATTTTATTCTGCCAGACACACAGAGGAGCAAAATCTGTAAATAAATATTGATAAATATTGATTTTTTCATAGCAGGCCCATCCAGGCTACGACTTATCTGCCCTTACAGAAACACTGCCCTGCTAATATTAGAGTGTGTGTGTGTGTGTGTGTGTGTGTGTGTGTGTGGGTGTGTGTGTGTGTACACTCACTGGCTGCAGAGTCTGCAGGGGCGCTCTGGGAGGCATCGCCAGAAGATACTACGGCGACGCTGTCGATAGGTGTCCCACCAGACACAGACGCAGCAGTGGCTGCTGGGACGGGAGTGGAAGTGCCTGGAGATGGTGTCATGCCCGCTTTCTTGGGTGCGACGATGACACTTCTGTAGAGAGACAGGATAAATTATTCATTTAATTGTCACCTTGACAGAACTATTGTAAGAAAACGCTGACGATGACAGTTCACAGCAAGCCTCAAAAGACTTTTATGTACACAGTATGTATGGATGGAANNAAAACCAACTCTCTCATCAATCCATTAGACTGGAAGAGTAATTACAAGGCCACTTTACTGGCACAACATATTTTAAAATAGCCACATTCTTCTTGCTACAAACCAAATTTTTTTACTGAATGAGCACGTGTATAGTACATTTCTGTACGAAAGACAGCTGAAGCCCACTTTCCACTTCTACGGCTCTAACTAAAAC
Organism: Oplegnathus fasciatus; assembly: GCA_003416845.1. Taxonomy (NCBI): domain Eukaryota; kingdom Metazoa; phylum Chordata; class Actinopteri; order Centrarchiformes; family Oplegnathidae; genus Oplegnathus; species Oplegnathus fasciatus. Next base: position 2,463,949 of record NTHP01000002.1, on the reverse strand, counting down.
TTTTTGTAATTAAAAGTTCATCTAAATTGGTAAGCACATAGTAAGGCTGATATTGTTTGCCAATATGATACCTGGGTAAACAGTAGTTTTTTTTCCCCTAATACCTTCCCTTGAGGAATAGTCTTCAACAAACCCTTTTTTTTCTTTTAACAAAATATGCCGAACTTCTAAAGGCATCAAATCTTAATGCAAGCAGAAATTCAACAACTTTGCCTAAATAAAATATTATGTATATACAAAATTTAGCNTTCACAATGTAGATTAGAAAATATCTGATTAAGTCAAGTCAATTTTATTTATATAGTGCCAAATCAGCAAAACTCTCATTTCATGACACTTTACATATAGAGCAGGTCTAGACTGTACTCTTTATAATATTATTTACAGAGACCTAACAGTTTCCACCATGAGCAAGCACTTGGCGACAGCGGCAGGGAAAAACGTCCTTTTAACAGGCAGAAACCTCAAGCAGAAACAGGCTCTAGGTGGGCGGCCATCTGCCTTGACAAGTTAAAGAATAAGAAAGAAAATACTTAGAATCTGACAAAACATTTCATTCCAGCTTTGTTCGATTGTTCTTAGTACTTAATTCTACCCACATTTCCATTGGTATTCAAAAAGTATTAAGGTCTGATATCCAGCCCTGGCACACAGGCTTAGGTTTAGCTTAGGTTAGGTTTCGCATTCACTATTACTAAAATTACGGAACTTTTTTATCTGTTGAGCACAAATCCCTGATCATTGACAGCTACCTTAAATTTCTAAACACAGTTATCTACGCAATGATAATGCTGCTTCTTTAGATGTCCCTCCTGTAAAGTAACAGGAAGTGTTTCTCGTAGTGATGTGGTACGACTGAGTGGAGTTCAATTCCCATCCGGCGAACAGCAGATGGGAGGAGAGCAGCATGCAGATAAGCTGTCAGTTTAGACTAGGGCTCTGACAGACCACTGGCCATATCAAAGAGAGCCTGGCCCTGCTTATCAGTGCTGACACAGGAGAAGCAGGGTCTAATCACTGGCTACTGCTCCCTCTCAGAAACACAAACCAATGCAGGCTTACCAAGATATGCAAGCATACATCAAACGCCCAAAAGTTGAATATGGAAAGAAAAGAACGGGAGCATGCAGACAAAAGACCTAGCATACATTCCTGCACGGTCCCAGAGTCGGTGTGTATGCATGCTTTCACAAACACACACACAAGAGGATAGTTGGGTCTGGCTCCCTGTGGTGCAGACAGATACCTGGCTGCAGTATCAAAGGCTGTTCCCAGTTGATTTAAGGCAGCTGATCAGATCTATTAAAAGTTACTGCGAATGTTAAACCCTGACAGTTGACCTTTGCTTCAAGTGATCTATGATTTGAGAATAACAGAGCTGCATACGGATCCCAGTGGCTTGACAGTTGTGTTTAAAGTACAAACACATACTGAGAAGGTCCAGAGTGATACATAAAAAACGGAAGTGGTGATAGAACGGAATGAAATCAGTATTGATAGCCAGATGGAGATAAAACTTTCTGGTAACTTTTTTTCTGTTTTCTGATAGTAAGTGGGCTGGATGGCGGTATCAGTGTACAAGGGCAGCGCTGACGTGAAGCAACCCAGGTGTCAACAGCAGGGGAGAGAGACAGGGAGACAGAGGACCCCTGGTGTGTGGAGGCTTGGAGTGTGTGTCCACAAATATTTCAAAAGTGTACAAATAAATGCATGAATGCACAAGTGTGTACGAGTCTGCCAGTGAACATGTCCGTGTATGCGTTTGGCCTTCCATCTGTTCCCCAGCAAAGGCCCAGTGAATTATTCAGCAGGTCATTAGCCACACTTATCATGAGTGGGCCGCCCCAGTCGATTAATCAGCCGTCAGCGGCCCCACTCAACCCACAAACAGGAGCCCAGGGCAGCGTGTGTGTATGTTGGGCTGAGGCTGAATTATTTAAAGGCTTTAACCTACAATGGATAAGTGCAGTAAACACTGTGATTCCAGTAATCTCTGCTATTTCAGGTAAAACAAGTGCGAGAGTGAGTAAGGAAGTGTCAGTGGTGTGTGCGTGTGAGTAAAAATATCATTCTCTGGAGTGTTAACCTCAGAGCTAACTCATGTGAGAGGGGAGTGTACACCCCAGCAGAGCTTTGATCTTTCACCCTCGTTTCATGCAACCCTGTGCATGTGAATGTTCAAAATGTTATTCATTGACCATACACACTGGCACATTTGCATATACACACACTACTTTCAAATCAACTCTAATAAAAGTCCACGGCATCTGACAGCTTCTCGAGCTGTGATTGGATGATGATGGCTGGTGTGGGAGGGGAATTACCTTGATGACATCAGTGATTAATGAGTGGGGCAATTGGGACCTAAGGGCTTACAGAGTATGAGAATAGCAGAATCTCAATGTTTTTCGGGTGTGTTTGTGAGCGTGTGTGCACTGGACATGCATTTGTTGGATGTTATTTATTTAGAACATGGGGAAAAGGCAGAAAATATTGAAATTTTGTCTGAAGTGGCGAAAAAACTTTTACTTTGTTAATTATATGCCTTGTGAAAAGTGTGGATATGTATGTATGTATATACATATGTATGTATGTGCAGGTGTATGTATTAGTATATACACATACTGTAAGCACTGTAGTGCAGCCCTCATCTTGTAACCTAGGGAGGCATCTTGTCATCTGTCTTTAAGCGAATTCTGTGTGTTAATGTCTTGTGTTTCTTGTTAATAAATAATTTTTAAAAAAAAGAATATGCTTTGGAAATGCAGTACAGGGTACTAATACCAAAATAATCCAATACTGTTCACGTGAAATAGAGCCCAACCAACATATCAGCAATGCCAACACTGGCTTGGTTTGTAGGGAAATATACAGTAGTAAAGTAGTACAATGACTGTTTTACAGGCTGCATTTCAAACGTGCTTTAAGCCTTATTTTTCTTCATTCACGTTTTCTTCATTAAAGTTTCAATATATTTGGCTTCTTTAATAATGATTTGGTTTCCAGTTGAAAATTTACTGTCATTTTAAAATTCCCCATTATGGTAATATTTGCTGTTTTATTTTGAAAGTCTCTGCTCCAGTACACAACCTTTAAATAATAATTTGAGGAATTATTGCCAAAAATGTTTATGTTAAGTGTTTGCATAAAAAGAACTATCCGCTTATATACTGTAGCTATTGGATTTTTTCCTCTCCGTTCTTCTCAAATATTGATATGTCAAACAGACGACATATTGATTAGGCTCTAATATGAGTCTCCACAACTTTAGTCACTTGAAGCAACCTATGAAGTCTTTTGTCGGCTTGTCACATTAATCAAAATAACAAATGCCTGATTTCTACAAAAGAGCTGATTAGTTTGTAAGTTTGATGCAGGATCACTAGCAAGCCTCTTTCAGGTGCACCACAGTAGGTAAAGGTCCCCGTTTGCAATCACAGTGCTGAATACTTCATTCACAGAACTTCAGTTTCTTAAAGTGTGATGTAGAAATTGAGGAGGAAAATGGCCTTCACTCTCTCAGTTGTTTGTGTCCGACATGCTTACCCTCTTTCTAAGCAGTACATTAACAACACTTCACCATCAACAAAACTCATCTGTACATCAACTCTCACATGCAACGCAGAGTCTGCTGCCAGGAATGCAAACAACTGCACCATGTATATCCCAATGTCTAACACACACATATTCTGCTGAACCATGCAGTCTAAATCACTGACTTGTACAATGACACTGTTTAGTTCTGGTTAGTGTCAGCAAATATTTGCAGACTAGCTGTCATAACAGGGGCATGGCTGAGAAATGGATGGGAGAAATCCAGCAGGTCTCCACTAGTAAATAAATCAGTAGGGATACTTCACCCCCTGACCAACCCCCAGTTTTTATCTGGGAGATCCCAGCTTCTTTCATACATTGGTCTCGTAAATCCAGCCTTCTGGGTAAGTGGAAAGTTGCCATGTTTTGGCAGGAGATGTCAGTGTAGAATGTCAGCTCTGGCTTGTACTGGTGTCACTGGGAGGCTTACTGGTTAGTGGGAGATGCTGAGCAGTGATAGAGTCATTACAACGAGATAATAAACACAGAACATGTCTACATGCGTGGTAGGTAGAATTGGTAAGGGTAAGGACTAGAGACAGCGGGCTGATAAAGAGTGGTAAACTGAGGAGATAAGAGAATAAATATAGTGAATGATATGGATAGTAGGGTAGTTTTGACCAAGAGACATAATAAAAAATAATAATAATAATTTGGAACCCCGGCAGTGAGGTCCGAGAATGGGGGAACAGGGAATCTGGGTAGAAGAAGGGCTTGCATGTATGCATATGTATGTGCATTTATTAAGTGCTGAAACCATCAAGTCAATTTATCACTTAGCCGCCAAAAAATGGACATCAATTTTGATAATTAGTTAATTTTTTAGGTCACTGATCAAGCAAAAACGCTGGTTCAGGCTTCTCAAATGTGAAGATTTTCTAATTTTCTCTGCTTTTTATCAATCTGATGCTGTCACCTTTGGGTTTTAGACTGCTGGCTGGACAAGAGAAGCAATTTGAAGATGTCACCATGGGCTCTGGGAAATAGTGATGATAATTTTTCACCATATTTTCGTTAGATTTTATAGACTCAAAAATTAATTGAAAACGATTTGCCAGACTAAAGGATAAGGCAGGTGATATTCTATATTTTGTTGCCAATCCCATTAAAAGACCAAAACAAACAATGGTCACAAGTATTGTCTGTGTATCCAAAGACTGTTATAGCTTATTCCTCTGTGCCTCAGACCTCCATTATTGTCCAATAACACAATGATTAAAAAACACATCCGTGAGCTACACCTTTATGCTAGGTGACATGTTCCCTCAGTACCATGAACATGGGCAGTGTAGTTTATTTTTAGTTAATCCCACATACACTGTCCAGCTGCTGTAAATACAGCTCCAAATTCATAGCTGACAATATTCCCCAAAAATGTATTTACTCCTGTTTTGAGTGACATTTGTTAAAAACTACAGATTAAGGACATTTTTTAGACTTTTTAAAACATAATCGTGTATGTTTGTGACCCATTTTTGAAGATTTACGTCATCAGTAGGAACCAATGAGCTTGAAGCTGAGAGCCACTGACAGGGTGGGAAAGTCTGAAATTATAGGAAAAAAATTACTAAAAATGGTTTTGGTGTTTTTTCACGGGATTTGTTAACAATAACAAAAATATCCAACATTGCCAGCCTGATGCTTTAACTGATAATAAAATAATTATTAGCTACAGCCCTTCAACGTGTTAATGTGTGAACACCCTCAGAGCGGCTTTTATTTCCTCTTAAAAAGGGAGCTAGGGTAAAGTTTGCCATCTGTGCCTGGGCTGTATACCCTGCATGAAGAGGCTCCCAGCGAGCGAGCTGTTAGTCTATGTTCTCCAGCTCTCCTGATGTCCTCTCTTCCTACTGAGTGTGCTCAGCGGACAGGAGCCAGTCTAATCCCCCTGATATGAGGAGCGCCCTGAGACCTGACAAGGCATTCCTCAGATAAAGACACGCGATCACAGAGATGCCGTGGAATTCCCACAGTTGGGGGTAGGCAGACTGACTAAGTGTGTTAGTGAGAGAGAGAGAGACAGAGAAACGGAGAAATGTTTTCTTCAGTACATGAGAACCTTGACTTGACGTCAGCCCCATGGAGACCTCTTTCTCCCCCTTCTCCCATCTCTCTCTCAGTCTCTACCACCTTCTCCCCCCTCTCTCTGCCGTTTATGAACGTCTGCCTCAGAACCAACGCTCCAAATGCAAACCAGACCGGTGACCATCCTCTCTCACCTGGGCCCGTCTGTGGCTTCAGTACACAGCTCTGCTTTTGAGGCCTTACTCCTGACTGTTCACCCAGGCACCTCCAGGGGTAATGCAAATTACACAGCTTTTAAGCCAGAAAAAGGGGGATACCGCTTCAAATGTTAGACAGGGAGAGACGAGCAGCAGGAGAGATGAAAAAGAAAGTCGTTAAATATCAGTGACACGGTGAAAAGAAACAGCTTCCTGCCAGCTTTGTCTCTTCATCCCAGACATGACTCCTGTTTTCCGTAAGACAGGTTCTTTGTAAGGCGGTTTGCTTAGGACGGGGACCTAAATCGACAGCTAAAAAGAGAGAACAATGGGAGTAAGGGGGAAAGAGTCGGATACTAAGATTCCCTAGTTCAAAGGGGTTTCTGTTACAGAATGTTTTTCAAGATCCACCAGAGCCTCCTCTGAGGATACCAAGCTGAGATGTCTTCAAGGTCTGACTTTCATAAGTCCCCTGCAGTTATGTTGGGATAAATGGTATGAAACTGTCAACTGTGAAGCTTGAGAATCACAAGCGTATATACACCATATGGGCTCTTGAGAAACTGTTGACGTTGTCAGGTCTGCACCCATGTCAACACCGGAGGAATTTTGGGATTTTTTTTTCTCCCACAACCACAAGTGCACAGCAGAAAAATGCAATTTTCTATAAATACAGCAGTTTATGCAGTATGTACTGTATATCAAGCCATGTTTGAACCTGAGCCCTCACCTATCAAATGAGCGGAACTGTAGCGATGATTCTCTGGCCGCATCGCCCACATTTCCTAGAAATGCTGGTGGCAGCAGACTTGGGTCCACCATGATATCATCGGCTGGATGGCTCACTAGGCTGCGTAGAATGTCCTTCACATTCTTGCCCTTTGAATCAGCGGGCAGAGAAGGTCTGACCTCAGAGGACAGTGTAGACAAGGCCTCTGAGATGGCGTCCGGACCGTGAGTCACGCTAGAGGATGACAGGTCTGCCTCGCTCGCGGCGGTTGAGGTGTGGTCATCACCGATGCCAGAGTCATACCGCCGGAGAGAGACTCCATTCTCCACTTCTAGTCCACCAGAAATGGCACCGCTATCTAAGAAGACACAATAATAACAAGAAGAAATGTGAGCAATAAACTCATGACATATGAGATATTAATTAAAATAGCTGGGACTCCCGGGTCACGAGATGAATAACTGGAAGAAAACGAGACAAAACAAAAATCTGCTGCACAAAATTCTGTTTATTTTTTAGACTTTTCTCAAATCTCTGCCTTTTTTTAATTCTATATTTTAATACTGTGGTATGCAATACTATATAGATTCAACAGCCTCTAATTATTCAAATGAAGGGAACAGGTTGTGACAAGGCTTTTATTTAGGGGTCGAAAGCAGAAAAAGATTGGCATTAAAGATTGCAGTATTATATCCCTCAACAAATAAATATTTCATATGATTTTTTTCTTTGGAGCTGCTGTGTACCTGTGCTCCTGGCAGACTGCGATCGCTGAGGGTGTTTCTTGTCATTGTGGGGCTCCAGGATGTCGCGGTACTTGGACACCATGAGGACTGAGATGAAGTAGACAACGGCAAGAGCCAGAAACTGAGCCTGCTTACTGTCCTCCTGAAACAAACAACATACACTAAACGACCCATGCGTGTGTGTGTTCTTCAGAAAGCAGTGATAGTTGAGTCATTTGCATGCTGTGTTATGCCCATACATTACATGAATGTGTTTTCTGTACAACTCACAATATCTCTGAAGACAACAGCCCTGAGGCGGTTAATGTCCATGTCCTGAAGAAGCCGGTCCAGGTCTCTGACTGGAGACATTCCACCTGTCACTGCATCAACAGGACTCTGCGTGCATGCATGAAAATCAAACCATTACCAGATGAACTGTATTATTGTCTCCAAGTGAAGTGCAACAGCACGTGCACTTTTACACCAATCGGGATGTTTATTAATCTGTGTGCACTCCATGGAGTAGGGTAAGGTTTCTCAGCTTAGGGAAGCTATCCCTCCTGGGATCATGTCCTTAACATAATGGCTTTTCTATGGAGCCACTGCATTATAAATGAGCTTTAACACCCGGTTCAGGGAAGAACAACATGACTTTACTGGAAGCCACTGTATCAAATCAAAGGGGCAATGACAAAAGGCCTAGTCTAGTGTCACAAATAGCAACCAGTGTGGTAATATAATAAGATATGAGCTAATGCAATAACACTTGGTTGTTGTTGGTGAGCAGCACCAAGGACAAAGCTCATTCTGGTTTACTATTGACTTACGGGAAAAGGGCAAAGGTAGCTATTTTCATGTGTAAAAACAAACTCAAAGGATGATCAGTACAAGAGTGGAAGTGGATTACTAAGATTTACAATGTTATTTTGTATTTTGCAGGAACAATTGCAAACAAATTTAAAACAGCAGAGGGAGTGTAGAAAATGTGTAAGATAACGAAGTGAGGAGATGATTTGGGTTACTTGCCTGTGCGGATGCAGACTTGGCTGTTCCAAGCACAGTGCTGGGCATGGCTGCAGAGCTGCATGCTGAGCCCTCTGAGCCTTGCTTAAATTGGGCTTGCTGACACTCCAGACAGTTTCTCACAGCCATAGCACACACTGGGGAGGGATGGAGGAAGATATATTATGTGACATCATATAAGAAAAGTAATTTTCAGAGAAATATGTAGAAGTCGTTATGTGGAAGTCCCTAAAAGAAGACGGCACCCAAAGCAAACGGACAAAAAATAGAGAAATCTCTGTGAAAATCCAGCTCTTAAACTGAGAAAACCACAACAGGAGCAGCTGAGAGAGATAAAAACAAAGGAGAAAAAGTAGGGCCACGACAAGGTCAGTGCTCTGGCCAACTCTGGCAGCATCGTTCACTCTTCCCTGCTCCACCTCTCCTCCCAAGGTCATAGTGCAAGGGTGTGCTCTTGAATCACATCCACTGTGTAGCTCCCATAACAAATGACACTGCTCGGGTGTGCACATGCTGAGTAGGCAGCAAGATACGTCCTTTGTCGCAAAGAATCTTGTGGTCCAACAACTTCAGGTGGGTTCAAAACTGGCACACTTACCATTTGTAATCTAATGTGCTGCTCCTCAGTTGGAGACCCTCCCAACCCCCACTGCTCTGCACTTGACAACTGACAAATGTTAACTCTGAGCCATTTAGATTACGAAGGAGGGAATTATTCCGTCTGGAAATGGGCTCGCTTTTTCCATTAGGACTACTCTTTCGTACGACCATTTATAAAAAGAGAGGGGAAGGGAGGGGTGGAGATGCTAAAACCTTGTTACAGTCTTCCAAAATCAGATTAGGTGCCAGCAATGGGGAGCGCATACCTCATCAAATATTCATTTCATAACGGCTGCTTTCTAAAACTGGACCTGTAGTACTGTTGCATCACGTTTCTGCAAAACCCCAACAGCAGCAACGGTAGTTGGATAATATCTGAGAGGAGAAGTGCTCTTTGTATAACAAGTTTGCATTTTGAAAGCCTTTTTGTTTGTAGCCTTCACCGTAATGAACATCTAAAAGCAAAAACTGATACCTCGATATGCACCGTTACCTATATGGCACCAAGTATGAAGAAATTATTTAAATCAGTGTAGAAAGTATTGCACCACTTCCATGCTGAGTGTGTGTGCATACTGTACTGATCTATGTTTGCTGAAAAGGTGCACCACATAAAATGAATAATGTAAGAATTTCAATATCTTTTATTCAGCTAGAGCGTGGCTTGGCTTTTGATGCTGTCAGAGGAAACTGTAATAGCCTGGAACAGAAGGCAGAAAAAGGCCTCAGGCTACGCTGCAGTACAGTACAGCCAAGGCCATTATGTAGAACTCACTATATCATGACAGCAGCCATTTTAGAGTGTTGCCATGCAGTGGGGTTATAATAACAAGATAAGAGAGTGCTGATACGAGCAGAGTGAAAGAGGCGAGGGAATGAGAGCAGCGGCTGGAGATGGAGAGGAAGACGGCAGAAAAGAAAGAGAATACAGAAGGGAGGGTGGAAAAGGCTACAGGGAGCCATGACTGAGGTTAATACAAGAGGCTACTGCCGGCTGATATGAGGTGGATCGATGAACAGGGGAGGACAGAGGGCTTGGTAAAGGGAGGACATAAAAGACGGAAATTCAAAGAGGGGACGCAGATGAGTAGAAAGAACAAAAACAAAAAAATTGCAGGGTTCAAGAAATAAAAAATAAGACAGACAAGAGAAAGAATGCACAAGATTAAAAGGAAATGAGCAGTTTTATGAATAATGAGTCTATTAAGGTGAAAGAGACAGACCAAGTGATGGGGAAAAAAACAAAACAAAAACATCAGTGTGCATACCAAGGCGGAGGCACTGACGGAGGATGCCTCCAGACGACATGTTTTTCTCAGCTTCTATCTCAGTGAAGTTGAGCGAGCTGGCAAAGATGAGAACATCCACGAGGTTGACGAGGCGCTGTAAGAAGGTGATCGAAGCCTCAATTGCCAAGCCTTGGGATGGTTCAATGTTCTCCAGTTCATGCTGGTAGTACAGAGAGGAAAATTTACACGGTAATTAATTTTTAAGTAATCACAGAAGTAAAAACAACATCCTCTTATTTTTGGAAATGGACTGCTCATTCAGTATAGATTAAGTATGGGTTGATTTTAGAAGTTATTAACTATATAGTAACTACAAGAAGTTTGCTTTGTATAAATAATAAAAATACAGAAAAAAAAAATCAGTATGTTTATTTTAATGTAAGGAATGAAAAAAAAACATAACTAAAGCAAAACTTTTACATTTTTGCTTGTAAATTGTAAGAAAACTCCAACAGCTGGCTCAAAGAACAAAAGAAACATTGAGCACAGAAGTTCATTTTTGACCTGTAATTAAAGTTAAACTTAACTCAAGATCCACTAACTAAAATGTTTTTGTCAAAGTGACATTACATTCAAAATCACTTTTTATGACTACGTACAACTTTACAATTACTTGCCATATAAGGCAAAAGATGGACATTATTCTGTACAAGACTCTAAATCAGAACAGCGCTACAAATGAAGCAATCGAAAGGAATGATGCATGAATGATGGAAAAAATGTGAATGTGTGAATGTATTTTCCTTAGAATTGTTTTGGTTACTGTTACTTTATTACCCAAATATCTGGCCAATAAAGATTTAAGCAGGAAAACAAGAAATATATCTAAAAAACTGTACCAAAAAATGTATCTAAAAATGTAATGTATTTAAGGAATATACTATATGTGACAATTATACTGATAAAACATCCTGATGGCAGAGCATTTAAAATTGGAATTTGTTACATCCAGTTTAAAATTTGGTTACAACTGAATGTAATTGAATTATAATGGAATTGAGCATCAACCCGTTTCTTAGACAAGCCAGTAAAGTCATTGACAGAGGCAAAGAATCATGTAAGAGTCACTGTGATCAGACAACACAAAAACAAACTAACAATGTTAGGAAGCAGCTAACTGTAGTCTAATGTGATTGGGAAAGGTCAATGTGGATGGATAACTTTACAGCCAACGTTAAGTACACACACATATAATCTCTCTCTCTCTCACACACACACATATCAGGAGACTCACAGAGGAAGAGGTGGCAGCAGAGAGCAGAGGTAAAATGCCTCCACAAGCCATGATGAGGTTGTCCACCACCTGGGAGATCAGGTGTATACTGTTGTGGACAAACACGACGTTCTCACTGCTGTTCACAAAGTCCAAAATTGTCTTTGTGGAGTGACTGAGAGGCAGAGAACAAAAAGATTGTTTTGTTAACAAAACATAAAGGAGAATATAACAAGTAGAATATAACCTCTTAGAAACAGGAGTGTTGTATTTTGACAAACGTAATAAATAATTCTATTATTTGGCTCTGAATAACACAGTGAGTTGCCTACAGATCAGAATGTGCATGGTTCTGCCTAGCTTCTGTTAACTGCAAACATTCAAGGATAAAAATATCCTACATATCCCATCTTTGCAAAAAACATTTCCTGTGCTTTGGTCTACACCTCATCAAGTGTCCTCAATGGGGCATGAATTTCAAAGCATCCATAGTAGCTTGATTTTTAGTTTAATGTAAGCTGAAGTACTGTTTGTGTAAAGATTACGGCTACTAAAAATATGTCTAGCCAATATCTTTTTTTTGCCTTTATATTAGTAAATATGCAAATATCATTTTGAAACATGGCAAATAATAAAGTTTATAATATGAAGTAGTTCCTGTATACACAGAAAATTACATTTCAATTACAAGCAAATATCAGAAGTACTGTAAAATACTCCCAGTAACAAAACAAACTCTGGAGGACTCTTTCAGACACATGCAGCACTTGATTAGGAGAAGGCTTGTGAGATGAAATCTTCTGTCTGCTCCTCAGAGGACTGAAGAGCCAATAAATCTATAATCCATTAATCAATTAACAAAATGATTGTTAGCTAAAGCATCAGCAAAGTCAGAGTCAGCGGATTGTTATCCTACCTCCTCCACATCTGGACATCTGTCTCAATAGAGAAGAGCAGGTCAGTGAGCAGGCGTTGGTGCATGTGGGACCAGCGGAACTCAGGGATACGAAACATGGTGGACCGAGGGGCCGAAGTGCTGCTCTCTCTCTGCTGACCTGAAGACCCTCCTGCTGCTGCTGCTGCTGCCGGCTGGCCTTGGCTTGTTTCCTATGGAGAGGCACCAGTAATGCACAATTAGCTTTAACATAAGGGTTTAGAACTGAAACATCAACATCACTTTGTGAAAGATCGAAAGTAAGAGTAAACAGAAAAAAGATGCGTACTGTTGTAGAGGTCTCCTTCAATTCAAGTCTCTCTGTGTCTAAGGCCACATTGGACACATCCAGTCTGGCAATTTTGATCTCTTTGGTCTTGCTGACAGAGTCTGCACTCTTCTGGGGGCCAGAGTTGGAGGCGGCGCCGCTGCTGTCTGAAGGACTGGACAGGGTTTCTTCTTCAGTGGTGCCAGTGGTCTCTGAAGCCTGGCTAGGTGAGGTGGAGTCTGACGCTGCTGGAACCTCCTGGGCTGCAGAGGGCGGTATGGTATCTGAGGCCTGCTGGTCTGCAGTAGTGGTGTCAGTTATGGAGGAAGACAGTTCGTCTTTATCGTTTTCTTTGGGTGGTTCTGTCACACTTTGTTCAGGTGTTTCAGCTGGAGGACACTCCGAACCAGACACCTGTTTCTCTTCAGTTTTTTCTTGTGTTCTAATCTCCTGCTTCTCATCTTTTTCTTCTTCTCTCTTCATCTCATGTCCCTCCTGATCATTTTTCTTGCCTTCATCATCTTCATGTTTATCTTCCTCCTTTTTTCCTCCCTCCCCTTCCTCACCAGTAGCAGCAGAAGCATAAGAGGACTCTTCTTGGCTATCATCAGCGTCACTAGGGTGGATCTGGTCACTAACAGACGACACGTCAACCAGGTCTTCGTTTAAGACGGATGCCCCACCCAGCACGCTGTTCTCCAGACAGGCCTCGGGGGATGTTTGGTCAGTCTTCCCTTCTTGCTCTGAAACCACTGGCACTTCTGTATCTGCTTCATTCAAAGAGTCTTCTGTCATGGAGTATGAGGAGTCACCTTTAAGTTCACTCTCAGATTTTTCATCATCTGTTGCAGGTGTTGTAGCAGAGTCTCTAACCACTTCCACTGCTTTGGTGTCATCTGTTTCAGCCTGGTCACTAACTGGTGTTTGTAGATTATCAGTGCTCTTGTCAGAAGAAGTCTCACTCACTGGTTCCTGCTTGCTGGTCTCTTCGCTCTCTTCCTCTTTATTGTTTTTTTGTGTCACAGTAGCTTCAGTCTCTTTTTCATCACCTGAACCATCCTTGGAAGACTCCAACTTCTGCTCTTCTTCTTCGGACCTGGCCAGGATGTTGGACACGGTGATGGATGCGTGTCCCCTTTCACCAGCAGCCTCCAGGGGGCTGGAGGTGATGGTTGAACTAGATGCTGAACCAGGGGACTTCTGGGACAGCTCATCCACCGTGAGCTCAATGACGGTTGAAGGGGCCGTCTCCTCCGCAGGTGGGCCGTTCACACATTCCATGGTCTCCGAGCTTTGGCTGGCACCAGAGATGGTTCGGATTGTGCTGAGAGAGCCTGCAGACTCCTGACGCTGGTACTGACGGAACATACGGGAGAGATTCTCTTTGTGCTGCTCAAAGGTTACCTGCAAACACAGAAGAGTACATGTTCAAATGTATGAAACACTACTAGTATTGACACAACCAATCTACATAATTGGTCTATGCTTTAATCAAAGAATAATACCAATTTATTGGAATTTACTTAGGCATCTTACTTTTGTGGTTTTGGCCATCATTTCAATCGATCATGATGACATTTTTCTCACTAAAGTATCGCAGAGAACCGAGAACTCAGTGACACTGCACTACAATGAAGTCTGACTGGGTAAGAAACAAGTAGTCAGGCTATCCAACAAGTTGTAAAGAATCTTTATACCATTTCATTTGGAGGTAAAACAACTACAGTGAGTACAGGAGGTTCAAGTGGAAACAGGAAGTCTGTCTGCGAACTGGACTTCCACACAAGATTGGCTAACCTGGGGGTTCGTTTAAAACCTGAATGATTGTCTGACTGTTCTTGTTTTTTGCCCCATCAAACTTCTTTAAGTTTCTGTGTTCCCAGATTTCAGCAAATAACTTGTTGACTATAATTTTGTTGTTACCAATAGGAAGTATAGGAAAAACTACAAAAATAAAACCCAAATTGTTATAAAGTTAGAGTTATCCTTTATGTGTAGTTTCTGTAATACTGCTGGGAAAATATATGCATAGACTGTGACTGTGCTTTGTTTGAGAAATGTTTTATTGATAGGACATTTAAACATCACACTGAAATGAAAAGTTTAGTAGTTACTTCATGGTGTACCAGTATTTGTACATAATCTCTCCATGTGTCATATCATGCCCTAACATCCTGTTTCATCTGGAAACTTCAAATTATGGAAGCAAGGTATTCTCAAAATGCTCTTTAGTTGTGAGCTTATTACTACATTTAACCACTGGGACCATCTGTGGCTAAATGTGCCATATTTAAAACTTTTCCTCTCTCTTATGTGCAGCTACCCACAGCCCATTAACCTCTATCAGTCTTCTTACATCTGATATGGGTAGACTAGACTGCTAGTCTATAACGACAATGGTCTGCAGTGGCATTTGAGGAAGAGCCCATCCATGTAAGCAGTCATAGATTAGCAGTAGATACTATTAGTGTGTGTCTGCTAGCTGTGCTGAGTGCGTGTCCAGCATCGGCAAATCCTCCCACGCCTAATTTAAGACCCTGCATTAATCACTGGGCTTGGAGGACAGAAAGTCAAAGATGGGTTGGTGGTGGAGGGGGGGGTGAAACTAGACCCACTTTGCTGCTTTTTTCACCTGAGGCTATTTGGACAGAAGGAGAGAGAGAGAGAGACAGAGAGAGAGAGAGAGAGAAACAAAGAAAATGAGAAAGCCAGAGATCAAAAGGAAGAAAAAAATAAGAAATTGCAAAGGAGGACGGGGAAGAAAGTGAGTCATTGAGAGTGGAAGAAAGGAAAGGGAGAGAAAGAAGCTGATTATTTGTAATTAATTAGGCGTTATTGTTCTAAATTAGCCCGCTACACGGGTGCTCATTAATCTTCTGTAGTGGGAAGCAGTGATTGGTAATCCATAGCTGTTTTCTGAGAGCACAGCCTGTTCTAAATGCGCCAGTAGTCTGTCTCTTTCTCTCCTACTCCCTCTTTCCCAGCGATCACACAGCAAGACCTTCTACCCCATTAGTTTGAGCTTAATTTGACATTTAGCATTTTTAGCAATTAAAAGGCTGCATTCAGAGTGCACCACTATGGAAATTATGCAGGAGAGCAGTGCAGAACATAACGTCATAGATTCAGGATGCAGTCTGTACATTAAGATGATGTATGCTGGCCTTAAATGGGGCTCTGTAACAGATCCAGTTACCATTAGACAGAGGTAGTATATGTCTCTGTGGTTTTTAAAAGAGCGTTTAGCCTTGCTACAATATATAGAAACTGCCTTGGGTGGCTAAGACATCAGCGCTGATCTAATCTAATTTCATTCTACTCCATGACTCGGCCTGGCCTCAGTGGGGTATGGAAAAATGTTATGGTAATGTACAAAAACATGGTGGGCTTTTCTAATGTGACAGGTAACATGGTATTAACTGGGCGCAGCATGGCCAGATCATACAAAAGACTTGAAATGCTTTGGAAGGGGACACACTATCATAAACAAAAATATGTTGTGATACTTCAATACAGCAAGTTTCTGTAGTTTTACTTCCCACAATAGTTAAAAAATGAAATCTATAACAAACAGACAAAAATTAAAAATCTCCCACAGTCAAACAATACCTGTGATAAAAAAATGAATAATTTTAATCTATAGAGAGCCTTGAACGTCCATCCAGAGGCCCCACACTACAACCTGTTAGGCGAGGGTCAGTGTGGCAAAGCACTGATCTTGGGAGACCCCCACAGTAGGAGCCTGGGAGTCCCCATTTAGATAAATAGATAGAGACCAACCGCAAAACAAAGGGGAAATGAGGAGGGCAGCGTGGCTCTAATCGGATTAGCTAAATGCAATTCCTCCTCCAAAATCAATGTCATCTGCTACTGCTGTGCTGGCTGTGTGGTTTCGCTCTTGTTCACAATATCTTCCTTTCTCACTCCTTGTAAAAATATTTTTCTTCGTAGTTTTCTGCTGCCCATCCGATCCAGTGATATGCAAACAGTCTTTATCTGTAATTTCTATCACAGCCAAGGGAAGACAAGCTTGCACAAAGATCCTCCAGGATACTGTGCACTAAAATAGTTTTAAGCCAACAGGGGTTTCAATCAGCGGATTATTATACGTTTCATTTTGAGATTTTAATATTTATTTGAGAAGTACAAGATAAGATCAAAAAGATAGTATAGACAACGGTTGATGCATGGCTATTATCTAGCATTGGCTTTTCAATGTTCTCTCTTTCTGCTATCTTTGTCCACTTGTCAATGCATCTACCTGAAACTCCTAGCCAAGAACCACAGTGTGTGTAATGTCTCAATAACCCCAGAGGGCAAAAGCTGCTTGGCCAAACTATTCTGCATTTCACCATAAAATGAAAAAGGGTGATTAGCTACAATTAAACTAAATTCTTCCAAATATGCTCAACTTCTAAACATAATTTCAAAATTACCAGCTCATAATGTTTATTATATTTTGTCAAAAATCTGTTGGCTCATTTCTGCTCGTATTTATCTTTGTGGTAAAACGTGTGACAAGTATAATGAAGTTAGCTGACAGTGGGAGTCTGAAGGACGGAGGGACCTTCACGCCCCGATCTTTCTCTTTTGGAGATCTCCTTGTTCTCAAACTGATTTGTGTGCAGAGATGGACGAGGGGCACCTTGGGTGGGTGTGTGGGCTGAGAGTGGGAGGGCTGTTGTGTCAGCGTGCCCACCTGCAGGAACATCTGTCTATTCAGAGGGACGCAATATGCAGATACACTTACTTCCCAATGACTGACATAAAAGGATATACACGTAGGAACACACACACACACACACACAGCTATCCAATGCACACAGATTTCTTTTAATCTCACAAATTTTAACTTCTCAGCAAATCATAACCAGGTTGTTAGTGCCTCTTGTTAATCCATGCTTTGCCAGTAGACCATTAGACAATAAAAAATATAGAAATAAAATAAAAAGCCTCGGGGTAATCAGTAAACCATCTCAATTTATGGCAACAAGAGCTGCTTGAGCTCACTTTGAAGTTGGGAAGTGACAAAGCAACTGGAGCCAATCACAACGCACAAATCCAGCCTCTCTACAGTTCCCAGCAAGGCTGAAATACACATTTTTATACCTACAGATTGGTTTGATTGTACAAAAACTAAAAGGGTACTAAATATGGTCCATATTGTCTAAACTTCACATCCAACAAGTACAGTTGCTCATCCCGCTCTATCGCGAGTTTCTGGCAGGTGTCAGTGAATAAGGAGTTGAATATCCAGAGTTTTGTTTAGCCAATAATATGAGCAAAGGGTCTGAACTCTGGACAGAAACAGGAAACTAAAAAATTATACTCTTATACTGGTAAGTTTTCATTTTATTTTCAACTACATAACAAAACCTGTGCCTTAAATGCAGGAAAAAAATAATACAAAATGAAAAGTATGACACAAAACACAACAACGCATTAACAGAAAATGCCCTACAAACACTCTGTCATGGACAAAATCTCAACTAGAAAGTGTCTCTCCTAGCAAAGAGGTGAAAACGTGCATTCAGCAGGAGGCATATTAGCTCTGTACATGCTAAACTGGCAACTTCAGCATGTTGACACAAAACAAACTAAATCATAAAGTCTATGTAGAGGAGAAGTGTGCAAATATGTATTTGTGAATGCATATATGCACTTATCAAGAGGCTCCCAGTGGGCTGGTTGTATTTATGAGGCCTTGTTTCTCTGATTGTTCTCGTACGGTTCCGATGAATATTCAATGGGCTCAGAGAGAAGGGCTTCCTAGAGCCCAAGAGAAAAGGAGGGCAAAGAGAAAATGTGCCTAGTAACTCACATTCACACAAACACAGACACACATGTGCACACACACACAATCATGCGCACACACACAGCCCCCGCAGCGGTGGGAGGAGAGAGCAACAGTGACAAACAGCTTTGGTGCTACAAAGGTGGCAGGAAATCTATCAAACGGGACAATAAAATTGCAATTGAGTTTCTTTAGCTTTTTTATAGCAGATGCATGTATCTTGGTGGCGAGCCCCCGCCGCTGCAACTATCCAAGACGCAGGCGGGGTCCCTGCACCGTGCGTGAATTTGTGTGTGTATATCTCACATCATACGAGTGCATTGGTTTATTTACACACACTGTATGTGTGAAATTCTGTTGTGAGAAGGGTGCTGGGCATTGTACCTGGAGCCGAGAAGAAACAGCATTAATCTTGTGCAATTATAGGAAAAAAGGCAATTACGGCCTGTCGTGTACAAAGAACAATAAACAGTTTCTCCAAACTAGACACTTTGCTATGTTGCAAAGTGAGACCCCAACACACTGCAACTGTATGATCAGATGAAACAAGAATAACAGCTTGGGGTGAAACTAAATCCTACATGGATAAAACATACATCATAAATAGCCAAAATCCCTCCCTAAAATTACATTTACACTAATATTATTATGTGAATTGTGTTTTTTCTGTCACTGTCCAACAGAAATATTACAATGCAATAGAATTGTCATATTTAAGATCAGATATGTAAACGGAGGGATATTATTTTAAGATTTTAACAGTGATCTAATTACAGAACAATACGGTAAAGTACGCAGCCCTCTGCTGTTGTACATACATGTGTTATATTTTCACTGTACCACAATGTGCCCTCATCTTACATCAGATACTGTCCTTGACTGCCAATGTGGAAGATTTTCTTAGACCTTCATTTGCACATGTTTTATTTTCACTGCAGGTTACCTCTACAGTGTTCAGGTGTGCAGAGACATTGGGAGTTCAGAGCATCAAGCGTACAACACACACACCATCCTGCTAACTGCTGCCTTCATGCTGATCATCTCCCAGGCAGTCTGTCTGTGCCCCCTACTGGACGCCAACACTCACAGCATCCACCCCACGCTACAGTGAAGCGCCTCATATCACAAGCACTTCTTTAACTCAACCTTCAATCTGCCAGG
This sequence comes from Oplegnathus fasciatus, assembly GCA_003416845.1. Taxonomy (NCBI): domain Eukaryota; kingdom Metazoa; phylum Chordata; class Actinopteri; order Centrarchiformes; family Oplegnathidae; genus Oplegnathus; species Oplegnathus fasciatus. The sequence continues at coordinate 2,444,393 of NTHP01000002.1, read as the reverse complement.
CTTAAAAACCCCCCAGACCACAATCTGACACCAACCTCAATTACTTCACTGCTTTGGAACAGAGGAGCGTAATGTGATATCAACAGTGAATTTCTAAAGCAGTATTTTGAATTCAGCTTTTGGAAATAAGAAGTGCCAGAAGTTTATTTTTATCTGTGCAACGTGAAAGAAAGAGACTCTATACATAAATAAAGAGTGGAAGGGCTGGTGGACTCATTCCCATTGGTTTACACTGCAACTAGCTTTTAAATTATAATCACTGTACGGCTTCTATAGCTTAATCTGATGGGCACTGAGAGGCAAGGTTCAATTACTGTGCTAGCCTACGCTGCGAGTTAGAGAGTCAGACGATAATGCTCTCTAATTTCTTATTTGATGAATTGCATTATGTCAGATTCAAACTAAACATATGGGTGACAGAGCTGATGGCTTTGACTGAATACTGCTGTCCGTTAGGCTGGAATCAAACTGAGGAGGAGGGTTTACGATTACAGTCATGTGGCGAATGTTTAGGCTGACAATACTGAAGCAAGATGTGAGTGTGTGTGTGCCTAAGTGTGTGTGCATGTTCTTGTGTTTACTACAGAGAGATAAAGAGTGTGTGAGGTAAAACCAAGAGAAACAGAAACATATTTTAACACAAAAAAACTAAAAATGAAACAGATGAGGAGATAGAAGAAGATCCACAGAGAAAGATAAACAAAGCTGTCTAACCTGTGTGCGTGTGTGTGTATGTGAGCTGTGCATGGATATAATGAGCGCTCTGACCTTGGAGTGGGTGATGGACAGGGTGTCCACCCAGACGCGCCAGCCGCCCCACTCATATTTGATGGCGTGATAGAGCAGGATGCGGAAGATGGCGTACACCATCTCTGTGATTTTCTGCTCCTCGCTGTTTCTCGGGTTGATGAAGCACAGAGAGAGCATCCACTCCTGCCACACCGAGCACTGCAGCAGGCTCCTGAAATTAAAAAAAAAAAAAGTACATGGCTATGTGGTGTTGAATGTGAATCCCACTGGCATGTAAACACTGTGCGGACTGGTGTGTGATGTAGATCTCTATCCTGTGAAGTGGTCGAATTCTTACCTGCGGTTCTCTCGGCTGTTATTGAACAGTTTGATCATGTCTGACAGGAAGACCCTGCGCACCTCCATGCTCTCGGGGGATGGTGGAGAGTTCTTTAGCAGAGCAGCTATTACCTTCAGAATTTCTAGAAATATTAACAGAAACACATCCATTCTGTTTCAGGATTGAGGTAAAAAAAATGTACAGTTCTGCAGAAATTGATGTAACAGTGCCTGAAAATATCAAAACACGTCTTTATCTGTTCAGAATGTATGTGTGTGTTATTGTAATAAAATACATTAAGCTGCAGCAAGTTGTATTTTTAAGGACTATCATAAAAACTTTAGATTTGGAAACATCCAGCATTCTGCTTGGAAATAAAACTTGCTTTGTGGCACAGAAGGAGAAAGTGCACAAATCAACAACTAAATCATACATTGGTCTCAACATGTGCAAATCATTGTGTCACAAACTATCCGAACTCCCAGCTGTACACACCTGAAAATCTGTGCCTGTGGTAAGAAAAACAGAAGAGAGGAGAATAAAAAAGTCCAGGCGGCCATTGATCTTTATCATACTGTAATGGTTTTGGTATTGTTTCAAACGAGAGAGCCAGAGTCGCAGGCCCTTCTGGAAGGCTTGGCTTCGGTTAAACCGAAGAGACTGACTGTTTAGATGAATTATCTAGACAATGTCAGTGTCCATTTGCTTTGAGTAGAGAGACGGCGGGGCTTGGATTTCACTTGTCTCTTCAGACCTTGGCGCTAACCGATGCCCCCTTGCCCCAGCAGACGGTTGTGTTGTTTCTACGCCTTAGTCACTCAAATTATGAGTCGCTGAACCTTTACCGCCAGAAAATTACCCCAGCATGTACCGGGAATGAGGATGGAGGGATGGCGTATTCCCTTCTTTTTTCCATTTGCTCTTGGTTCCTTTCCCTTGAGTTAATTTGAGGGAAACGGTACTTCCTCGGTTTGTTTGATTGGCTCTGACGTTACTAAAGACTGCAATCAGGGGGCCATTTTGGGAGTTTGTCGCAGATTAAATCAAGAGAATGCACGGCAAAGGAGAAACAGACCACCGCTCTATGTTCCATAGAATGCACTCACATGTACAAACCCATACAAGGTTTCTATGATATATACCGCCTGTCTAGGATGGTTGGGTAGGAGAGTTTTTAACACAATAAAGGCTTAAGATAATCAATGTGTGACTACAGCAGGACCTTGTCAGATTAAGGCTGGTTGGAAGTAAACCTTGGTTGTGATTACACCAAGTGCTTGGATTTCAAACTGATTAAAGCTGTTTTGCAAGTGTGTGCACGGAGGTGCATGTACGTGTGGGAGCACCAGTACAAAAGGAGAGGGATGTTTTCTTTTCTTAGCTGAAATGAATACTTAAGATTTCAACATATGAAAAGATTTTGTGAGCTGACGTGAAATTGGAGGTAAGTAACGGCCTGAAAATATAAGACGGGAACACTGATCAAAGCCTGGAGTCACTGTTTCAGCTTGTTATGTTGCGCATATAAAAAATGAGCATGCACATTCTACTACACATTCTAATGATGCACTGGTAGAAGAAAATAAATAAAAACATACAGTTTGTGACTATATAGTAATACAATACATACACATACATACAGCATGCACAGTATGTGTGCATTTAAATATACTTTACATTAAGCCATAAATAATGTTAATGTTAAATCTGTTTAATTATTGTTATGATCAAGACAAATATTTAAATCATATTTTTGATTAGAAAATACATAATATAAAATATTAACATTATACACCAAGTTGATGGTACAATATAAAACAATTAAATAATAATTAAATATTGTAAAATCATATATCTACTTCACAAAGTACATAGAGTACAAATACTGTATAAACATTATATGATTTAAGCAAATACATTTACTTAAATGCAATTAAATAATTGATTACATTTATTAAATGCATACGCAAACATAATATTTTTCACACACTGAATTATATTTATCAATCCTTTATATGCAAATTAATCCTGACAAAACATGATACAGACTTCCAATAAAAGTAGCAGATGTGTGTACATTTGTCACACAAAGTGTTCACACCATCCTCATGCTAGGTTTACATCTGACGTTCAGCTGTATGAAAATACCCTCCGGCTGCAAAATTTATGTCGTTCATTTGTTTGACTGTATGTAGTGATTGCACAGTTCCATGGGGAATATCCTCCAGTGCAGTGTGGAGCAATAGGTATGTAGAGGGTATGCTGCAGGGGATGATTTAGGAGAGTAGCGTGGCGCAGAGGAGGCACTTACGTGGGTTGAGAATCTTCACAGTGGAGTCGGGGTCCGGATGCTGTTTATGGATCACTTGAGTGCAGATCTGCTCTGTAAGAATCTACCAGGGGACGGAGAGGGGATTCAAGTCATAAATATCCACATCGGTCTTAACAATAACAGAGAAACAAACCACACTATGGATACACAAAGCTATGTATATGTTTCACCATCACGTCGCATATGGCTGAATAATTGTCAAATCAAGTTTCTGCAGGCGGTCAGTTATACAATTTATTATTTCAACAAACTCATTAAATTGTCATGTTGAATAATAAAGGAAGATTAGACAGAGACTATTATTAGGTTATTATTGTATGCAATTGTTGTCTATGAAGATCAGTTCAGTCCTGAAGCACAGGCCTGGAGTGTGTACGTAGGCTGAGGACTGACCTCAAAGAGCACGTTGTAGGTTGTCATGGAGAACTGGCCAGAGTGGAGCATCAGGCGTTCAGTGAGCAGGGAGAAGAGGCCATGACTCAGCATGACCTCAGCTTTCCTCCTAAGCAGGATATTAGGAGGTCAAAGGTCAGTCAGTAAACATCAGTACTTGCCAGACCATTGTTTTATCAGAAAGCAATGCAGGACCTCTTCTAAACTGGAACATGATATACAGACCTGACTTGATATCAGTGCACTGAAATACCACCAACTGTGATTTTTATTTCAAAAGTAATATCGAATTATACTGAGAATGTCCCAGAATATCATAAATTTTGACAAATGACAAGGGCAAAATCTGGAGTTTCTGATGAGTCACACAACTGCAGCGGTTGAGATCTGTAGCAGTATAAATCAGCTGAGCTCCAGCTGACATTTGACATAGAGGAAATGAAAAAGAGAATCCCTGCTGACTAAGTAAGAGCAGTTCTTTACAGACAAGTCTTCGTCGCTTTCATCTCTCATCATGGATCAACTCCAACTTTAGCATTGTAGCTAAAGAAAAAACCAAACTGTGGACTGTTAGCAGATAGTCTCACGGTCAATCTTGCATCTGGATCAAAAGGCTTGAAAACTGTTGCCAAGACAAGGCTAGAGTTGTTCCTGGTATTCCTATTTCAGCATAGAGTGCACGCACTATAACTGGTGGTTATTAGTGAAAATTAAGTGATGAACAGCTTTCAAGATGACCTGAATTTCATCATGTATTACCACCCAAACTAACACTGGACATTATAGTAACCGTGCGCTCACATTTGACTGCCCATTAGACAAAAAGACAGCTCACGAGTGACACACATACACATATCAAAAAAATGTCCAAAATGACAATAAAGAAGGGGTGATTACATACATAATAATTTTCATTTTAGTTTATTTTGACAATGAGGCCTGCAGCTGGATGGAGAATTAACATTGACAGAACCCCTTTTTATTGTGTTATTTAAATGTAGCTGTATGATGAGATTTTTCTGCACACTTCAATATTTTACAGTAGTTCTGTCACTATCAGGAATCATTAGGAATTTGACTTTGCCTTTTAAAAATTATAACAACTACATACAAATGTAATAACTAGCATAAGAAACTGCATAAAGATTTTGGAGAATGGAAGCTATGGAATCAATCAACATCATAATCATTTTATTACTATTATAAATGTAAAATTATATATAAAAGCACACACTTCTAATACAGATTGAACTAAAACATTTTAAAAACTACAGTTCTATACTAATACAGTGCCAAGCATTGGATAGCTTTGTGACTGTACTTACTTTGGGGGCATGTGTTTCAGAAAGTAGCCCATTACTTTGAGTGCCTGCACTCTTATTCCTTCGCTTTTTGAGGCCAACAGCTTGTAAATCACACTGTGAAAAAAGCAACATTAAATTAAATTACATTTAAAAATTATTTATAAAGTTATATTTGAAGTACACAATTAACACACTTGAAAATATAATTTGATCTGTTTTCTAATTAAACAAAAAAAAACCAGAATCCACAATTTAAGTGTTACATAAAACTACAATGACACAAGACTGAAGGTATGAAATTGTAAATAATCAGCTCCAACTTTGACCATTTTTACTTTGAGCAAAACCATGAGTACATCTGCAGATAATAAAAACGGTGATCATTACCGAATTCCGTTGCGTTGGTCGAAGGCCTGGACCATGGAACCCGGATGTTCAGACATCAGAGCCACCAACAACTGCAGTACATCCATGAGATTGTCATCCTGTGGGATAGAAGAAGGACTTGAGGCTATTGTGGTGTTCAAGGAGAGCAGCGGGAAAAATATCTAGTAAAGCTGAAGTGAGTTGGCTTTCGAGGGGATATCTCAAATTATGAGGAATTCTTAGTCATGTCAATACAAGATAAAAGCAAATATATGTGCATCAGTTATTGCTGTTTTTTCTTGTGATGTTTAGTAGTGGCAGTAGCAGCAGTAATGGGAGAAGGAAATGAGTAGAAATAATGGAATACATAACAAGCATCTGAACTAAAGAATTACAATATGTGCTCTATAAAATGAAGGGCTGCTACATGTCAGTGGTTTTTCCAGGCAATGTTGTAATCACCCTTTATTCTTAACAAGGTTCACTGCGTTACTGACTGATCTGACTGACTCAGTTGTTATGCATCACTCCACTGTAAACAAAACCACTTCTGTCAGGACCTCTGACTGGCAGACTTGGAAAAATAACAAGGAACAGTGATGCTGCCTTTAGCAACAGGAACTGCTCTTTCTCTGCATATCAGATGGTGGGAAGACAAAGTACAGTAGAGTAGTGTAATGTTGCCATCTGGTGGTGAGGTCTCTGCTGGTCAGTGCACCACAGTACACACGCCTACCTCATGCATGGTAAGGAGGTAGTTGAGGATACTCTGTAGCTCATCTTCCTTCACTCCATGATCCTAGAAATGTAATTGCACAGATAATTTCACAACTGTTTCACCAGGGTTCACAATGTTTACTCAGTTTAACTACAGACTCCAGGCTCCAGACAAAGCTATCACACTTGCTTTGGGAGAGGAAGTGTCTAACTCAGAAACTCGGGACAAACTATATTAAACTAATCACAACATTTCCAAATATGACCAGATATCTTGATGTTAATAATGTGACTGTATTTTGGGGTAGAATCAATGCTTTGCGAAGATATTTTACACACAAGAAAAAAAAAGAAACAATGTGGGTTGACCAAGAGTTAACTACACTTAACTACGCTGTTGTATAAAGTGGCAGCTATTTTGCTCGTAAGCATAGTGCATATTGAGAGACTGCAACTCTGCTGCAATCAGAGAGCACCACCAACTGTAGATATAACATGCATGCCACTGATGGAACCACTAGTACACATCATTTTGGAATTCAAATGTGCCACTTCCTCAAGTGAGTCAATACACGACTATTTTGTTCGGGGATGGAAGTTGTCTGGCTTTGGCATCATGAACTTACCTTCATTATGAGCTGCTTGACAAACAACAACAGAAAGGCTCGCAAAGAAAGGATCTCCTTCTGGTTTGGCCTTGGACCATCTGAAAACAGCAAACAATGGCTGTTGAACGTAGCTAATAAATGAGCAACTGAGAAAGATCCAGAAGGATAAGGCAAGAAATTGTAAGAAGTCCAGTGTATGTTTATTTGTGTACGTTCCTATTTCTGTGTACATACACACGTGTGCATGTGAAATCTACTTTAACATGTATGATCTGTATATATATTTGAAAGGAGAGCCAGAAGAGGAATGGGAACACCAAACATCAGTAGTGTGTCATTACTGCATTACATTATATATGTATTTTTGCATTTTGCGTGCACCCTCACCTAGGCCTTTGGGGATGACTCCACTGCGGTCCTGGGGGTTGCTAACCCAGTAGTAGTATTTTAGTGTATGCATGACCTGAAGTACAGTGCCCACCCTGCGAATGGTGTTGTAGATGGTCACTGTGCTGATGAACTCTGTTGCCAGGTAAGTGTAGAGTGTCAGTTGCACCTGCAAAAGATAAACCACAGATGAAAACTTACATACATACATGCTTGATAGTTTGAGTGGAATAATCCGGTTTTGGTGTGTCCTAGCTTTTTGTTCCTATGAGAAGAAAGTGGAGGCTTCTACGCCCCTAAGGGTTGTAGGCAAGCCATTCTCATTTAAATAGCAGTCACTGAGTCAGGCGGAGGGATAACCTTGAACTCTGAGCTGAACTCCAGAACACGGAAAATAAAAAGTAGGGCGAGACCATACAGAGCAAGAGAGGGGGATTGTGAGTGCGCACGTCTGTATGTAATAACGGATATGTGTGTGTCTTATCTACATGTGTACACGCATATCTCTATCTTTACAAATGTAACCAAACGCAAAAGAATGTGCTGCTGTGTATAAGTGTGTATTCATGTTACCTTGGCAGGGGCATGGATCCAGATGGCAGGGTTGAACAGAATGTGGTCACACAGCTGCTTGAGCAGCAAGATGCCATTCTGCAAGTTGCTAAGGTATCTGGAAAAGGCCAGCACAATGTCCAGGATGGGCCGCGTCACGTGCACCTTGGAAGACTGGAGCACAGACAGGGAGACAGAAAGTGCCGCAATAGGGGGTGAAAAAAAAGAGAGGGTGAAATGTCAGTGAAAGGAGTCAAAGATGTGGAAAGTAGAAAGGGGTGAGGGGAAGGAAAGGACACATGCAGAGAAAGATGAGAAGGAGCTCCTCTTCTGCCTAACAAGCACACAAGCCAGCTGTGACCTCCAAATACAGCTGAGGGAAAACAAAGTCTGTCTCATATTAAGCGTTGGTGTTGGTGTGTGCCTGTGTGTTTGTAGTGTTAAGGGAATCAAGATCAGCCTTATTACTGCACTGGGTTCATTATGTGCAGCTACTGGTACATGAGGACGGCTCTCTCGTGTATTTCTTTGCCAGCTGAGCCAATTTGTGTTTGTCTCACCTTCTCCAAAGTGTAGCCAATGACGAGAAAGCCTTTGCAGGCCAGGACCTGCTCTTGCATAGCCACTGAGTTCTTCAAGAGCTCCATCACAAAGGATAGCAAAGTGCAGCTAAAAGGCCCACAGACAGACACACAAACAGCGACAAAGAGAGAGAGAGAGAGCGTGAGTTAGACAGTGACAATAATCTATGTAAGCTGCTGACAAAGCCCTGACTGTGAAGGGCATATCCTACATGAAATGTGATTGAATGAGGGTGTCGTGTCCTCATTGTGTTAGGAGGACAGATTCTAGTTAGCAACACCTTGAGGGCAGCAGATACAACAACGTTGCAATTTATAAGCAAGATGGCCTCTCAGCTTTCAAGCTCAGCATTACACCAAAAGTTGAACATGTGAAACCAACTGCTTTTAAAAACTTACAGTAGGTCTCTTTTTGACAGTGGTATCACTAAATGCTAAAGGCAGGCATGAACAACTGTAGACAGTGTTACGTGTAAAGCCAGCTGTCTGTGTACCATCCATCTAAGCTACTATTGTTAACTTTTTTTCGCTTAACAAAATGTTATTTTGGTAATTAAGGTAAATAATGTCTCATACACCATCTAATTATTTTACATACAGTATTTTATATGTTTCAGAAGCAGCAGAGGCTAAGTTATCCTGACTTCTAGTCCCTATGGTTAAAGCTCCAAAAAGACTAGACCCTACATTTCCCACAATGCAGCTCAATTTTCTTTCTTAATCTTAAAGATATGTAGTCTCAAGCCCGACAACTGTTTTGTACTCCCCAGGATGAGTAAACTGATCTTGATGTGTAAAATTAGTGGAGTTTAATAAATATAATTTCCTTGTGCATAAAATTATCAGCCTTACTCTTTACACTTTGTATGCTATATACTATCACCATGGCTCGATGCAACAAAACAAAATCCTGATTTAGTGAAGGATAAACAAAACAACGAATTGTTTAGTGTTCCATTACAGAGTGTGTGTGTGTGTGTGTGTGTGTAGGTGAGGTGTGCGTTTACCAGACAGAAGTGTCCAGCTCATGGCTAGAGGGCTGGCAATAATCCAGCTGTGCAAACAGAGGGAAGAGGACCTGCACGCCTCCGATAGAGTGTATGCCACTCTGGACTGAGTGAGTCACCACGGCCTTCACGTCCTGCCGAAACAAACACACACGTGGCACACAATTAACATGTAACATGGCCAACATTAGCATGTGGATCACACAGATATTTGTTTTGATAAAGACAGTGATGTGCATCAAATTAGCTCCATGTGTCAACATATTTGAAAGTATTTGCAAGTAGTTGCATAGTCATAAGCCGCGTTTCCACTAAGCACTTCGGTATAGTACCTTTGGTATAGTATATAGTACCCTTGCCCAAGAGTACCTAAGCCCTAGACCTGTGTTGCGTTTCCACCACAGACAGTACTCTTAAATGTAGGCGGGGTTGTTACCGGACGGTTGCCTAATAGCGTGTCAACCACGTAACATTAAACAGATGATTTAGTTTAATTACTTGTGCCAAGCGAATGAAGCCTCATTCAAAACATCCATTCTGAGGAAAAGTTGCAAAAGCTTCTAAAATGAAAGGATGTTTTGCTGCCTTTTCATCTTCCTACTAGTTAACGTGAGCTCGCTGTAGACTGGAGAAAAAAATCATTTAATTCACTGTGCCAATCAAAGGCCACACCGGCAGCTATACCGGCAACTTTTAAGGTGGAACGTTTTCTTGCATGTTACTCAAAGCATGAGTTGACGTCGTGAATCAATCAGCCCACCTTAAATGTCAATATGACAACTTTGACCATTCTGTTTGTTTTTATTGGCTCTCTTGCATGAAATACGCTTTAGTGATGATCGGATCTTCAAGTGCTTAAAAAATGTTTATGAATTTCAACCAGATTAAGCGAACTAGAAACATTCTGTTTCCTCATTCGGAGAAAGTGGCTGAGAGTCGTTCCAGTGCGCTCCGGCAGCGCTACACCTCTGCTCTGCACGTAAGTAGAGTGACCAATCAGCGGACTGCAGTGTTTCTAGCTCCGCCTTGTAGTACCAGGTCAGTGTGCTAGGTACCTCAACAGAGGGGTAACGAAAAAAGGGTACGGTATGGAGCGGTTCCATTGGTACCATCCACAACTTTTGACAATGGAAACGCAAAAATAACCGTTCTAATGTGTAACGAACTGAACTGCACTGAACCGGACTGCTTAGTGGAAACACGGCTATATAGTCTCATCCCACTGCAGTCTTTTTATCCTAACAGGCACGAACTGTAATCTTTGATCACTAATATGTAATCTAAACTTAAAAATCATGTTTTTTCCATTGCCAACATATTTGTGTCCATGATAAACCCAGGTTTTGTTTCTTTTGTTGACTGGTNNACTTAAACATGTTGAAAACATAGAGGACAAGACAAAACTGATCATATTTTCTTTAAATGCATGAGCTGGTGTCTGTGTTGTTATATGTTGTGACACCAACAGTGGCGTGGCAAAACTTTTTCCTCTCTATAAGATTGGAATTTCAGAGCATGGCACAGCGAAGCAGAAAATATAGGTCACATATTCATTCACATTTCATACTGTGTGTGTGTGTGTGTGTGTGTGTGTGTGTGTGTGTGTTTGTGTGGTGGAGAGAGCATATGTTTGTGGCAGCAAAAGCCTCCCTCACAAAGGAAACAAAAGCATTTTCTTTGATGAGAGGGCATGAGAGAAAACTCAATTAGTGCTTGAGAAAAGAAAACTCAACATGAGTGAAGAAACAGTATTGTGTGCGCATTTGCATGTGTGGTGTGGGTGTGTATTTGTAAGCAGCATATTGAAAACTTTCACAAAGTTCACCACCTACTTCTAACAGGAAATATGCACAACTACTTGTATGTGGTTCCAAACTAAATCTCAGTCCCAGAGAAGGCTAATTCCATAATTAGAGCACCAGGACGGCATTTTTCAGCAGCTGCAGCGGTCTGGCTAGCTCAACACATTTGCACCTCTGCCCTAATGAGGCTGTTAAAATGAAAAAATGCCAACTGGGCCACTTTCATTATCGCAGAGGAAGAACGAAAGAGTTAAGAGGGGTACATATGGAACAGTGGGAGGGAAGGAGCACGCGTACAGGTGTTGAATGGATTTGCACCGACATTGCTTTAATGTACAAGCAAAATGTTACATTAAAAGTCATGATTACCTGCAGCATGAGTGCATGGGGTGAGTGGACGAAAATGGAGGCGTTGTCCTTGGGGGAGGACTCAAGGCAGAGCTGGGCATCTGTGGCGCGAGGGTTATAAGTGAAGGCAATACTAGAGGACAGCTTGCCATCATACAGCAAGGTCTTATGATGCTCTGCAAACAGTAAGTCACTCTCAGCCTTGTACTTGAATGTGCCCTGAGGAGAAGGAAGTAGAAGGGAGAGACATTTAGTGGAAGAGAGCATAATACAGTCATGGAACAACAAAGACATAGACAAACTAACTACTATCATTTTTTTTCCACTATTAGTATCACATTTTTCCACAAGAGTCTAAATTACAACTCACTGGACATCCCAGGACTGTGACAATGCATGGACTTGTGGAATTGTAACCTGTATGGACATTTCCGTCAATATGGACACTGGAGATACAGCACATCCGGACAATTATTTGCTACTCTGGCGACCTTTTTTGTTTTTCTTTTCTTTTGTATTTGTTTTGTCTCTTGTTTGTGTTTTTGTATATACATATTCTAAAAGTTGTAAATAAAATAATAAAAAAACTTTTTTAAAATACTATGCTTATGTTTAAGGCAAAAATGCATGTCTGTCCATACATTGTTGTCCTTAATGAAACATATGTGTTCGCCCTGCAGCAAATATTGTAAAGTTTGTTGCGTCATCTCACTTTATCATTGATGGTATCCAACTATCTAGCAGAAGAAAATATCATGGATTGACCAAGTTAATCATATGGAAATTATTTATTGTAAGGTGTAACATGACAGCTGATCAGCATTTCTCATTAGACAATGGAAAGCTTATCCAACCATGTTAAATCTTCCTTTTTTTGTGTTTCAGAATGCTCCACCATATGATATGAAAATGGTAAGAAAATGTAAAAACGTCACAGATTTCAGTTTGATAAAAGTAATTTTAATCATTATAGCGCATTATTTTCCTGCGTAAGTTGTTATATGTCTCTACTAAATGTCACTATCGCACAGACATCTCAGGTTGTGTGCCTTCCAACCTGGTAACCCGGACCCAGTTGATAGATAGCCAGGATCTGAGCAGCGCTGAGAGCCTCTCCAAACAGGTAAACTGCCCCCATCTGTCCACAGAACACACGGTTGACATCTGCTGTCTCAGACGATCCCAGGAAACACTTGTCAAACGTCTGCAGTAGGAAAGATGCAGGTAGAAGATGTTGGAGGTAGGAAGCAAAAAGGGAAGAAAAAAAAACAGAGAAATAGACAATTAAAGATGAAAAGAAAGAAGGGTGGGAGGCAGGGTGGAAGGAAGGAAGGAAATAAGGAATTAAGACAGAAAGGAAGGATAAAAAAAGACCAAAAATAGCCAGAAAGAACAGAGGGAAAAAGCATATTGCTATAAATGGCAGCACGCCTCAAACTTTAAGCATACTGTAGCTAACATGATAATGTTCCATCTTCTTCTGGTCATGGTCAGTGAGGTATAAGCAGAAGTGTTGAAAATGCTGAGGCCACATCTCAATCAAGTTGCTAATTTGCTTTCTGACATGCTGACACATCTAGAGGATTATACTACACTGTGGAGGCATTTTCATTCCTAACAAAATTTGATTTAAGAATCTCATATCTCAGCGCGACAGAAAGCAATCCTGGGGACTGTGACAGAGTTCATACAGTGATGTGTGAGAGGCGCAGGGTGTGTATATGTAGTCATTTTCCACTGTACTATCCATGCTAAAAGATGGAGAGAATGGTTTCATCCCCCGAGCCCTCTGAAAGCAAAGACTGAGATTGTACATACACACACATATACATATACATATATATACATATACATACATATATATATACATATATACATATATATATATATATATATATATATATATATATGTCGGAACATGGAGGGCATGAGAGGGAGGTTTGCTTTTCAGTTTTTGGTACACACTCCTACAGCAATATCTGCTTCTGAAATTGATTTGACAGAAAATCTGTTACATTCACCCACATGCCCAACCCTGATGTAGACGTATACAGGACAGCAGGTGGAACTGTAAATATAAAATCTTGCCAGACGGTTCATGCAATAATATATTATATTTCAGTAATATGGTTTGTAAATACACACAAAACACACTCCTCCATAGAAAAGGCCTACATAAAAGAATAATTCGACCATTTGGGACTTATACTTATTTGCTTTCTTGCCAAGTGTTCGATGAGAAGATCGACACCACTCTTAGGTCTGTACAGTATGATAAATATGAAGCTATTGGCAGCAGCCAGTTAGCTTACCTTAGCACAAGGACTGGAAACAGGGGGAAACAGCTAGCCTTTAGTGGTCACTAATTAATACATTATATCTCATTTGTTTAATCAGTACAAAAAACAAAGTGTGAAAACAACAAGTTGTGCTTTTAATAGGGACTATTTCTTGGCCAGGCGCAGTGACTTTCTCTGTTTCCAGTCTTTATGTTACTAAGCTAACCAGCTGCTGGCTGTAGCTTAATATTTACTGTACAGACATGAGAATGGTATCAATTTTCTCATCGAACTCTCAGCAACAAAAGCAAATAAGTGTAATTTCAAAAGTGTCAAACTATTCCTTTAACCAATCATCTATGTGATTTTGTTCAGATATTGAGATATAAATCAGGGACTTGTGGTGCCCCCTACTGGATGATTTACAAAGAGCAAAAAATGGTTCAAATTGTTGCTACTTACGTCGCTGGTGTTGACAAACCACGCGATGTCTCCAAAAGAAGCCAGTTCCCCGTTCACATAGCAGCTAATTTCACTGTTTTTCCAGCGGTTGTAGATGTGAACAAGAGTCACCATGTACCACTGCGACAACAAAAAGAAGCAGACTCTCATAATGGAAAACTGTCCCTGTATATCTGGAGTATTAATCACACACAACAAGATATCAATAAGTCAGCATGTGGTGAGAATCTTCTTGCCTACTCAATTAGACTGATTCCATCACATTTCAGGACTAAAAATCCACCTACTTAGATTTCTGGTTTTCTCCTCAGCCTTACAACCAGTGAAATAGGTTATTATGGTTTCCTCCGGACATGAAAGAACAGGCATTAAAAATAGAGTGAAAAATCAACTAAAATGAGTTCTGAGTCCTCATGAGGTTTATTGAGGTAAGGTGGTGCCTTCATGCCCAGGGGAAGGAGGACGATGTTTCAAATTGTCCACAGGCAAAGCATCTTTCTGACTGCAATGGTCTTCAGTGTGTGCTGTGCCTGGAAGGGACTGAGAGTATTGGATAATCCTTCTCTCCCATCGCCCTCATTCCTCCTCCTTCTAGTTTTGCTTCTCCCCAGAGTCAGGTAAGACGTGACAGTTCTTTCTTACAGCAAGGTCTAGATTTATTGTGAGCACATGTGTGTTTGTGTGTGTGCATGTGATTGATTATGTGTGTGCTGACATATGATTTCTGTGATCTATTTAAAAGAGACATTTCCAGGATTTATCTTTTTATGTGCATGGATATTTGGTTTGCCAAACCACGGCCTGTATTCTGCTTCGTACCTTCTGTGGTTTGAAGTCGTACTTTACACAGTGCTGGAATCCTTTCCCCTTGGATTTTAATGAGGTCACTATCAAACAGCCGCCCACAAAGTGTGCAGAGTAACCCAGGCCTTTACTGGTGCGGAAACTGAAAAGAAATGAAGGGAAAATACAAACACACAGCTTCAGTTTCTGAGTGAGGCTGCACACTTTCATGCTGACTACATTCAAAGGCAACATGGGTTACAGTGTCCAATATATCAAATAAACAGCGTCTCAAAAGGATAAAGATAGCAAACAATCATTTCTCAACTTCAGACTCTTCCTATCATTCTCCATGGCAGCGAGATGGGGCCCTTGCATGTGATTTAGTGAATTAATCTCTTTTTAAAAGGGCACAGGGCTGAAGAAGGGCTTTTATTACAGATTCTCTAAAGCAGCTCATTGGCCATCCGGCTTGGTTATCATTTTCACAGAAGCCCAAACAGACCCCTGTTGTATAAATTAGATTTTTGACAGAAATAAATTATTGGTTAAAAAGAAGATGATCAGAAGGCTTGATTTACTTGCCCCTCAGAGAGGAAGCAAAGGATGGTGGGACAGGAAAGATGGAGGGGGAAGTGTTTGTGAGGCTGGAGGCTGCACTCCTGCAGCACATTTTTAGGATTTAACTGCATTTAAGATACATCTTGGTTATACTGGAGACATGTACACATACATATGTTCACACTTAAATACACAACTTAAATCAAACGCACCTGTGTAACACCACCTTTCATGTAATTTCCCTCTCTTTGTATTATTTACAAATGTGCAGTACTTCCTTGCCATTTCTGCATTCTATATATAGTATGTTCAAACAAAATTAAACATCTACATGCAAAAAAAAGGGCAACGGTTTAGGTTTACTGGTCAAATAATGGTATCGTTACCTACCAGTACAGATAAGGCTTGTCTTTGTCTACATTGATGTTGTTGAGAGGATCCATGCGGAGCCATGTGTGGAATGTAAACCCATTCTGGTATGGCCATTTTGCTATAGGAGGCAGAGCTATAGCCTGTTAGGGATAAAATAACAGAAAAAGAACAGAACATGGTATGAGATGTACAATAGGTCAGGCTGAAAGTAGAGAAATTCACAAGGCCACAAAAAGTGTTTGGGCAAAGAAATATCAAGCAAACATGCCCCCCGATAAAAAGTTGATGAATATAACATCTCTGTGTGTGTGCATGTGTCCTCCCAGGCGTTCCCAACTCATTAGCAGGGCAACACAGGAAGGGGAAGGTGCATGTGCACTTTTCAAACAGCATGCTGACAAACACAGCATTAATACAGATCAACCAAATCAGACCCAAACACACAAGGCAGACTCCTAAAGGACGATCACCATGGCGATGGAGGGTTACATACAGAAGCTGGCAACCACACACACACTAAGGCCTAACGTGGACTAATGCAACATTCAGAGGGGCACAGATTCACACACAGGGAGGGACAAGTTCCTGTAAGAGTCACACTTGTAATGATGCAATGAGAAGTTCATTCATCTTCATGTTACGATGGTCCATTTGTCCTTTACTCCTACACACAGAAAAACTCCTGAAGACACTAAACAGATTATGAACTGTTTAGTTCCAAACATTTAATTGCTGCTTACAATTAATGAATGTTCAAAGAGTCATTGTGATGTATTAATGTATGAGAAAATCATCATCCTGAAATGAACATACACACCGTACCTTGTGGCAGGAAGTGGAAAAAACAACAGTGTGTCTTTCAATGAATGTGGTAAATGATGCAAGAATGAGCAAAACAATTGCTTTGTAAGGTTTCATCGCAATGAGCACTAAAACTGGAGAAAGCAATATACTGTACGTAGAAAGTAATAGTTGTGAAGAAACTTAAAATTGTATCAATATATAAAGTAATCCAGATAAGCGCTTATCTTGTAATGTGTAATTTATTGTGTTTCATCCAATAACACTGTTCATGTGCCATCGTCTTAACCAAAACCTAATAAAGGTTGTACTTAAATTAACACATTATGCATCTACAGAAAGACAAGACAAGTGTGCAGCCTGATTTTTCATCACATTAATGACAAAGAACAAGGAGACAGATGTTTTGAATAAACTAATGTGCAGGGAAGTTACAACCAAGTATGATTTGAATAGTCCAAAGTTGAATAGCAACAGCCACGCCATGATAAATTTAGTCAGACACGCTTTAACTATGTTGGCTTATAGTATGGTTAACACATACAGCTTCATCAAAAAGCATGCTCTTAACACTCAGCTCTATTTCTAGATACTTTACATTTCAGCAAGAGTACAATAGCATTTGAGGCTGAAGAAGGGTCTAGAAAATAACTAAGAGAATGTGTAAAGCTCATCAATTTGAGAAAAATTGCATTGGGTCAGTGAATGGCTGGCTCTCAGCTTAGAAAGCACTTACTATGAAAGGATTTAGGAGAGGTCGTCCTCTCTTTCTCCCTCTAATTAATATTTCTTTATAATATGAAGGAAAATAGGACTTAGTGTAAATTTTGGGAGGCAGTCATGGTGGGGTTACACATTCTGTTGGCTCACCACCTTTTGCATTAATATCTAGTGGGAAATCTTGCTGCTCATGTACTGAAACAGCAGTCCAACACTAACATCTAAAATTCATGCCAGTCAGCTCGTCATCTATGTGTAAACACACTTAAGGGGATGTTTTTTTCATTCTGTGGTGCAGTGTTTATTATGTTGTATACTCACAGCTGCATTTTTCCCAGGAAAGCTGAAGAAGGAGTCAGGGCCATTCCTGTGGGCCATGTACTTCAGAACTGACAAAAGCTTCACTGCATGACGAGGCTGAGGAAAGTAGAAACACAAAAACACACGAGGATCATTTTAGACAACTGATAGCATTGATGTCCACACATGCACACAAAGGCATAAGAACCCTAGTTACACACTTACAGTCCACGCATGCAGCCACAAATGATGAAAAGCAAGTACAGCTTTGGTTCTGCTTGTTCTAAATTTACCTCTCAAACCCTGACATCCAGAGAGATTTACTCAGCAGCAAACTGACAATTCAGTATCTTCATTTACTTCATAATATACTGATTATTATGTACAAGCATTGAGCACTGCAAAGTACACCCATCAAAAATATGTTGCTCTAACACACAGAATTCAGATATTGGAGCTGGATCAGTGTGAGTGATAAGAATTCCTATAAATGGTTTTCAACAAGGTTGTAGCTTATAATGTTCAGTGTTACGGCGCTTGATAGTTAAACGTTCAGCGCTCATCCCGTCCACCCTGTCTCCCCGGATATTTCACAAAAACGAAATGAAGAGAGGAGCGGTGGCAAGAGTTGCTTGAAAAAGGGAGAGTGAGGTGAAATTTCGAAGCATTAAAGCAACTTGCCCTATTTCCTTGACAACTTGATTAGTGTCAGTGATCAATGGCTTACTCTCCTTCTCTTCCTCGCTTCATCTGTCTTCCCTTCTGTGCCACTGGTTCTGCCTGGATGTAGTAACTTGTCTTCTGTACACGTATCATACATCTTGAGTTCACCGTGGCTATTCCCTTATAGCCACTCGCACAGCAGCTCAGGCAGTCCATTTTAGAAAACTAATGTTCCCCAACTGGGTAAATACTCTTTTGGCTCATGCTGTTTTAATGTTGTAGTTAATATAAACTGGGAAAAGTAACCTAAATTCAAAACTTCAGTATACTCATGAACCACCTAATATCAATAATGCACAGCTGCTCTGGACCCAAGACCACTGCAGAGTAGTAGTCTGGTTTCACATGATTTATCTTGTCTATGTGACGAGGGCATTGGCCTGTGGAACGCCAGCAGTTGAAGTGTTGCTAGCACATTCCTCATGCTGGTCCCAGACAACCAAGACAGATCACCGTGGCATGACTCTGACTCACCCACTGGCCTTTCTCCCCTTGCAGTTTGCTGAAGAAAAGCTTCAGCTCTTTTACTGTGATGCTGTAGCTGGCAAGCACGCCCAACATGTCCACCAGTAGGTCTGCAAGACATACACACACATACAGGGGTTAAACATGGCGTGTTACAAAAGAAAAACTTTAGGGATATAATCTTTCATAAGGTGGTTCCTGATTTTAGCTTGTGTTACCATTTTAAACAACCTCACAATTATTACAATCTTTATTGGCATTTTGATAATATAAATATTACAGTGATACCACAGCCACCAGAAGCCAAGCAGACAAGACGTATTTAAAAGAAAAGTAGGGTGAGCAAGACCCAAGTTAAAAAACAGGAGACTTAAAATAGAGAGGACACTCTGGGAGTCCCAGCCACTGTGCAGCCTCTTTCATTAGTTATTACTGACTAATGATGAGGCATGGTACGACAGATCTATGACCAGTGTGCACATACACTACCCTTTGGTTTAATCCTCCAAATATAAGGATGAGTGGCAGTTACACATGGTGGGTCTTTGTCCACACAAGAATTAAGCTCAGCTGTTCGGTTCTGTCCTACACAATCACTTCTTTCACCTCTGAAAATCTACTATATAGTAAGTGCAACAAATAGGATGAAGTCATTAAGCTTAAAAAGTAAAAGAGCTTAATATCTGAGGCATTTTAATCTGTAAATGTCAATCAATAAAAAAATCTCACACCAGCTGAATGAGACTACTTTAATGAAAGACTTGATAAACAACGGGCAAGGATTTGTAGTGTAGTGAACATTACTGTAACCACTACTTTCAGCTGTCTCGTTACTGCTGGGCTATATCACCCTTGCTTGACTGCACAAACCCTCTAGGCCAGCGCTGTTCTAGCTGGCAAAAGTTCACTGAGCCGAACACTGTAGGATTAATTCGTACTAATTTGCAGATGGGCAACAGACTAGACTGAGACTCAGGGGAGACTGTACAGGATGATTGTGTCTGCTTTCACTGCAATACATCACAGTGTACGCAACAATGGGGGATGAAGCCATGAGGTTATTGCATACAAGAGGAGTGGATAGGAAAGTTAATCGGTTTCTTTATTTAATACTGCATTGATTCCTGAAGTTGGAGTTCATCTTTTTGCTTGCTCCCCCTCCACACAGAGGTCAAAGCAAATGCTCGGCAACTAAACATCTCTTCTGGAGGTGGTAAAGATTCAGTGTCTTGGTCAAGTACGGTTCAGCAGTGCATGCTATCATCAGGGATCAAAGCTGGATAGCCTTTCTCATTGCTGCACAAAGCTGCCTTTAACTTTTCAAAAACTAAATGAAAAAAAGGCTTCAGCCGAGTTTGAGTTTAAGTTTTAGAAAATGCTGAGTCTTATGCCTCCGACAGAAAGAAAATAAAGAATATTTTTTTCCACAAGGTGCTATTCTCAGTACCTGCAATCATGCTGTCCGTGGTGGATATACGCTGGAGCACCTGCTGGATGAGCCCCACATCAGTGCAGGCCTGCAGGTTGCGGACACTCTTCTTGAGGATGGCAGTGAAGATGCTCCAGACCTCGGCCTGACAGGTGGGCTCACACTTGTCCAACAGCTCCACCATGCACACGATGCTCTCGGGTTCCTGGATGATGAAGTTCATCTCCAGGTCAAACTGGCCGCCGACCAGCTGGAGGAGAGAGAAAAAAAAGAGAGAGGTGAGGAAGGGAGTACAGGGGGAGAGAGAGAGACAAGGAATGAGAGAGAAAGTGTTCAGTTTCAGTTAGTCATTGAGTAAAATAGAACAAAGCAATAAAAACAACAAAAATGCAATGAATTCCTCTTTTATCACCAGCAAAACATAACCAAGAGCTACAAAAAAGGCATACATATGTGTTCACAACAGTATGTGTGCGCACACTCCTAAACAGATGATTAATCATGCAACGGAGCTGCTGCTGGCCAAGTGGATTAAAGGTCAGGGGAGAAACACAGGTCTCTGTCAGTCTATCTGTACGTCTGCTTGTCTGACAGTGGATTCAACTGTGTACAGCTAGCCTTGAGACACTGTGATGAACCCAGAGCA
Organism: Oplegnathus fasciatus; assembly: GCA_003416845.1. Taxonomy (NCBI): domain Eukaryota; kingdom Metazoa; phylum Chordata; class Actinopteri; order Centrarchiformes; family Oplegnathidae; genus Oplegnathus; species Oplegnathus fasciatus. The sequence continues at coordinate 2,423,386 of NTHP01000002.1, read as the reverse complement.
AAAAAATATCAAACAAAAGTCATGTCAATGAAACTAACCGAGACATCCAAACAGACACAAACAGTGAGTAGTGTATTTAGAGGTCTTTTGTTCCTGTAGGAGGCCCTGGAATACTAACAGCATCCGACACAGCCTGGCAGACATAGACCTGGGATGAAATTAATTTACACTTAAGAGACATAAAAGAATACACAGTGATAGAGTGCAGAAAGGGGGGCCTCATTACAAAAGCCTGTATTTTGAATCAAAAGAACAAAATTTTATCCATGGCAGCAAGAAAGAAAGTAAATGCGCCCCACCATGTTAGTCAGCCTTGTTCAGGAGCTGGTGAGGTAGCATGCTCGTCTTTATTTCACAGGAGTAATGTTCTTTGTGTGTGGGAATAAATTGTATGAGCCATAAATGTCATAATTTGTCACTTCTTAATAGTTGTGATGACATTTTTATTATTGAACCCTGCCTAATAGAAAAAGATAAGGAAAATAACAATGTTGATGTCAAATTAATATTGTGAGTAAGGCTGTCATGTTTAGAATCAAGAAGGTGTGACTGGACAAAAAAAAAAAATGAACGTGAGATAGTCGCGCTCGGCCATTAGACAGGCTGGACGTGAAAACAATATGATTTGGTGCAGGGAATGGAAACTGTCCCATTAAAATGAGTGAGGTCGGATTAACTGTGTGTGCGTGTGTGTCTGTGTTGAGTACAAGATAGGGAAGGAGGGGAAACTGGGATAACACTGACACATACACACCTCGCCTATTGTCCCTTTAACCTCCTCTCAAAGATATCTATTTATTTTTTCATGTCAAATATCAACATTTGAACAATGATGCTATCCATCACATTTGCTCAAAATCACAGAATAAACAAGGCCTATTTCCTTTATCCCTCACCTTCATACATTAATGTATGTATATATCCCTCACCTTCATATGTAATGTAAAATAGTCTACATACAGTATATTTCTATAATACTCACAGCTATTACAAATACTAACAATTTAAAGCTCAATAAGCCAAAGAAATCTAGATATTTTGATATAGATATAAAAGCAGCAAACACTCTGATTGAAGAAGCTGAAACCACGATTATTCAATCACCAGAATTGTTGCCAGTTTTCTTTTGATTGCCTAATCATTTCAGCACTTACTATGTGACAGTAAATCATCTCCTAAAAATGCACTTTGAGGCTCTAAGAGGTTTGTTTACATGTTTCATGTTTTTGTCAGCATAAAAAACAAAGCTTTACTTTGATTTGAGATGAATTGAAGGGTTGCTTCACCCAAATCACCAAAAAACATGTTTTCTCCCTTTCCCCTACTGGTGTCTATCCATGTAGAGAGTTTTGCTTTTACATGCCCAGGTTTTGACATATCCATATCTGAGATTGCTGCTGCCACCCCAGAACAACGGAGGCCAGTAGAATTTTTAAATGCAGTGCTTTTGTGTTCATAGCATTTAAAATTACATGCAAAAACTGCAAAAACAGCAACGTGTGTTCCCTAAAACAATGTCCCACTTAGTCTGGATAATCCACAGAACAGATTTGTTTAGTAGAAAGTAAGTCCAATGAAAACGTTTGCTTGCTATGAACAAGACAAACAAACTTTCATTCATCTCAGTTGTATTGAGGGTGGAGACCCAATACCGATATGGATGTCAATACCAATAAAAATATGGATATCTCAAACTCTGGACAAATTGAAAACTAAACTATCTGCATGGATAGATCCCATAAAAGTGAGAAAATATACTTTTTTATTTCAGAGTTTCAGATTTCAGAGTTTTGCAAAGACCTAAAAAGATACATCTACTGTAGGCAATTCATACAGCACCAACGCAGTACACGGTGTAAGTAAAAGTTCGATATAGATGGTCAAACAAATACCTTCTTTAAGGGAAAAATGAACAACATAACATGCACCAATTAATGCCCCACTGGCAACCTGTCTCCTTTTTTGTCTTTTAGCAAGTCATTGATAAATCACACAGCTCTCTACATGGTAACGCATATTAACTTGGGGGGAGGGTGCCTCCGATTGCAGCCAGGTCTGCCATTAATGGATGTTGGGTGCCATTTTGCCACAGTGACAGTTGATTTATGAGCCTGACACTGTGTGCGAGTCGTCCATCCATCAGAGTCAGTTGACCAAGGGGACGGACAACAAATATGAGGAAGGAGTGCCACACTGCAGTGACGTACACCTGGCACACATGCAAGGGTAATAAGGCTGATGTTGGACCTGATCTGTCACTTCCTACAATCAGAAAGGGATAAGACAAATTGAATAATTACCTTATATTATTACCTTGCCACATTATCTGATAGTGTGTGGTACTGTTTGTAGAACTTTGACC
>NTHP01000002.1:2401447-2421014 GCA_003416845.1 Oplegnathus fasciatus | reverse complement strand
CCCCCCCCAATTCTACTTACGAGTCACTTGACAGTCATCCTAATTTCAATTCATGCTAAAATTGATTGATAAAGAAACTGATTAGTAGTTAAAACCTCTACATTAACATCCAAATTCTGCAGTGTGAAGTGAAAAACCAACGTTCTCATGTACAATTTTGACATCATGTGTGAAAGACGGATAGCCGAGCTGAATGGAGAGGAGGGCTGTAATCTGCTAGCGTGTGTTATTTAATGCCTAAAAGACTAATAAACCCCTGTGAAGTTTGACGTTATCAGCTGTTACAGAATGTGTTGGCTCTTTCAACATCAGCTGGGATTTAAAAAGTCTGAGTGACGAGCATTTTAGTCTGTAATTCACATGATCGTTCTATAAACTCTGCTTCTAAAGAGTCCGTTTGGAGTGCCTGATAATGATTTGTTTTTTCAATTCCTTACTTTGTCAGGCCAAATACTGTATCATCCAAATATTCAAATAAAGATCAGAGCAAGCTACATAACAGCAACTAGCACCAGTCCATCCATTATCTATACCGCTTGTCCTTGGAGGGTCGCGGGGGTGCTGGAGCCGATCCCAGCTGGCAGAGGGGAATGTTTTACCCCACCTAAAAAGGTCAAATCCAGAGTGCTGCTAGAGTTTCTTCAGTTTGTGGTGTATTTTTTGACAGAAATTAGTCTGTGCACATAAAAAATTAAGTGTCATATTAAAATGTACTTTATCTCTGGCAGCACTCAGCTCCAAACCTGGAAACTATGTACTGCTTGCCACCTTTACCTGTGCCAGCTGAATCAGAATCCAAGCGTACTACTGGTATGTAACCTCACAGCAGCTGGTTATCTCTACATTATTACTGGGTACAAAACATAGCAATAAACAACCAGTACCCCTTACATTATAAGCAGACTGAATTATCCCGCCATTAATCGACTGTGATACTTTGAACGTTGATGTAAATTAAAAAGAAAATGCAATTTCCTATAGCAGAGTGAGAACATTTAATATGTCCGTTGGTGCATAGCAAAGAGGTTTATAATATTTCAATTTCTTAAATTGTTCAATTCAATCATTTACATTGCTCTATTTCAGGAACAGGTGTGAAAGGTTGCCAGCTTCAGCCTCGGCTACAGCCAAGGAGAGCTCTGCGGCTAAAGCTGCCATAAAGCCAGTGTCTTTATGGCAGCTAGACACCAGATCCCTGGCTGGGTAACCTAGCCTGGCTGTTCTCCCCTGAGGCATGCCTGAATTAATCATGGCTGAGCAGCCAAGCAGCCACTGGGCCGTAACACAAAGCACAAACAGGCTTCTATGGTCTCCATGGAGAACAACATTGGAGGATGGCAAGGCTAAATGGTACGCCACAACCAGCGTTTATATTTATTGCCTGAGCTTAACTTGTATTTCAGGTTACTTGATAGCCAGATTAGGATTCTTTAAAAACTGAGATTTGAAATCCAATGTCAACAGTGACAAAGTCTGACATGAGGTTAATATTTCTATCACATGTAAACAATCTAATTAGATCAAGAAGTGTCAGCTGTATTCATGAGCTGCAGAATGAAGCATTGAGGTAAAATCATTTCCATCATCAATGTTTCCACCCACCTTTGTTATGCACTTTTTATGCAGTGGAAACACGAGAAATACAAAGACAAAAGAAAGACAAAATATAGCAAAAATGCTTTTGAAAAAGAGAAGATAAAGTAATGCCTGACAGAAACTCATTTTTCGGAGAGACCTTGATGGAAAATGAGTTTCTGTCGCTGTACACGCTTCTGCTTTTTCTACTGTAGGCAAAGCATTTGCGTCTTCCTGCCACTCATTGTTTAATGCCTCCATTCAACTAAAAATCCCCAAAAAATTAAGAATAAAAAGAGGAGGAGGTTTACAGGGTGTATGTAACCACAACGTCACCCTTTTGAGTCGACATAGGGGCCCTTGTTGCATGTTTCCACCTCTGTCTTTTACACTTACTAATAAAAACACTGCAGTCTACACATGATAGGGAAGAGGATGTATTAGAGTTACTGGTGCTCAGTGATCTCAAGAATATATTCATATGTAGGTAACATGCACTGATTCACATTTTATTTTGCAAAAATCTCCCAAATTTGCTAAAAATTGGGGAACAATTTAATGGAAACAAAACTTAAAATTCCAAATGTACTCGGAGTAACACTATTAAAAAGGTATAAAATACATATATTTAAAGCACTGATTTATATAAAGATTATGAATGCAGTGTAAATCATTTGCACTCTCATTACAAACCATGGAAACCACAGGTTTTGGCAGCAAGCAAGAAACTGAGACTGAGAATAGAACAAGTAAAGGTTTACTGATAGAGCAGAGCTATTTGAGGTCTGAGCTAAAAACAAAACAGACTTCTAAATCATTACAGACAGCCATGTGATGCTGAAGATGAGAGAAAGCAACAAATGATGGCCATTTTGTACCAAAGGGAAAGAGGAAATTACCCAGCTAAAAGTAACAGGCAGAAACACTGATGCTGCCAAGCCACGGCTGCAGGGTGATGAGACCCTCTATCCATTGTGTTCAGTATGTGTGTGCGTGTGTGTGTCCATGTTGAAGTGCGTCCTTCAGTTCTCTCCCTAATGAAACTGCAATTAATTCTATGGGTGAAATCATTTGAATATAAAGTAATTTGCCTGCTGGAGACAACAGTAGACACGGACAATAGAAGAATGCCCGTGACAAATCTGCACTCACGTCTTGCATGTCGCTAGTTTGTCAGAAGGCTTATATCAGGCTTTGAATTGCTCTGCACAATCAGAATACAGTACATCTATCACTTTATATCAACTGTCAGTTTGGGAGTGTTAGACATGATAACAAGCCTAGGGGAACTCTGAATGGTCCGGTGTTTGATTGATTTCATTCAAGTGCCGGCAATAAGTATTTTTTTGATACCTCAGTGTTGAAAAAAATATGTGTAAATGTCATTTTAAGGTCAAGTTAATTCATCCCTTTACAAGAGGACTGTAAATGCCAGCTCATGTGTTATAACAACCCTGCTTGGCTATGATTTTCAAGCCATTTTAAAATAAATCAAGGCAACAAAATACTCAATAAATGGGCTGTCAGAGTGACCATGCTTTCACCACACACACAAACCACTGGCCTACTTTTTCAACAGCTCTTCTAACTGGATCTCTTTTAACGAGCTATCTTGTCAAACCAAAGGCAGTTTGGCTTATTCTTCCACGAGAGCCCCCCTTCACCACCCCCAAAACCGAAACATCCATCACAGTGACCCAAAACACGATTCGTGATATGACAACATCTTATAATCCTGCGCTCTTCGCTGCTGATGTGAGACGTTGAAATGGCTCCAGCAGATAGGAGAGGTCAACCAAATAATCTGTCCTACTCAAATCCCTCTAGTGCTCGCGCTGATAGGAGGGAATGAGCTTCTGATGGAGTAGATAAGAGGAAATTGTGAGGCAAAATGCATGTATTACTGTACATCATGCACTTATCATAATGCATTCATAATGTCCTTAAAATAAGCGACACTTCACATGAAGTGGTACCAACATTTAAAATACATGTATGCAAGATGACACAGATTGGGCAAATCTGCCTAAACGTCATGGCAGTGATGAACATGGTGCACATCTTGAGCTCATAAGTCTGTCTAGTGCTTATTGTTCAACTTAATAAATCTCCTATTATTTCCTTTGAACATTTCTGCTGCTCAGTAAAGCACAACCGACTTAGAACAAATGAATTTAAAAGATTACATCAGTTGAAGGCATTTTCACTACAGGATTGTTTTCAATTCAGGCACAGAACAGGAACGTGAAGCTTCTGACCTAATGTTCATTTATGGGTCTGTATGTGGAAAAACAAACAGCTGATTGCTTGGATAAATTATAAAAATATGAGAAACGGTTTCTACCAACACTGGGCTATGAAACAATATAAAAAGAATTGATATATCTTGAAATCTGATCAAATCTAATCAGTTCAAGTGCACAGAAAAAATACACTGCTCTCTAAAAGAGTCAAATTATAGGATTATATGACAAGGTTATGGTGTGTTGATGTTTATTGGTAAAACCTGACAAGATCTGAGGATCCTTCTAACAAGTCTTGAAAAGGAACAGTGTGCTATAAAATAGAGCTCTGACACCAAGAAGTGCAGTAAAATTGGAGGACCCATATATTGTTTAATGTTGAAATTTTCTGCATTGTATTTCATATATCTTGAGACACGTAATCAGTTTTGCAAACACTCCTTAAGTCATATCTGCCATGCCTTTTTTTAATTTGCGAAAAAATAAGCATTTAACAGAAATACACTGGCATGTATCATGATAAATTGGTATCACATGGTAAGGAAATTAACATTTTTCTGCCATATTGCCAAGCCCTGCTCTCTACACAGTCGGCAGCTGTCACAACTCACACAGACTCCCTCGATACTACATGTAACACACAACCAAACCACAGAACTAAAGAAGAGTTATGGATCACTACCAGTTGTACTGTCTTGTAATATGGCATGTTACTCTAGCTTCTGTTGTTGAACATATTCACAGGACATCAAATCAACATCCTGCCTGGTGGATGAGCCTGCCACTCTACATTTGTCAAAGCAGGGATAGAAGGTAAAGTGGTGATAATTATGCATGCGGTGACCATGGAATACACTGGTTCAATGATTTTTTTTACCTGACTCACTCACTTCATATATAACAAGTTGTTATTCCAAATACACTTCTTGAATATTTTACACAAGTGGTACCAAATGCTCTGTTTGTGTTGGAAGGTAACACTGAGTTTAATGAACAAATGGTGATTGTTCAGTTCAAATTGCTAAATTATTTTGGAGTTTTTACTAATTATTGTTAAATTAATCAATTTTAAATTAGAAGATTGATCATCTGACATTGTTGGGTACACTTTCTGTCATCATTGCCACAATGCTGCCTTCCTTACACTACGAGACAAACAATGAGAGACAGAGAGGTACAGTGGGCGGGTAGAGATATTTTAATAGCTGGATACCTAAGAATATCTTCAGAAGGGCAACCTGCCAAGCCTTTGTTTTAAACAATGGCTGGCAGTCATTTTTACACTACATTAAATGTGATAATGCCTCAGCAGTAGTCTGATCAACACATCATTTCCTTTGTTGTTCCATTTGTTTGCTTAAGAACACAGTTCTGGTACAACATGCAGAAAACTGTAGATAACACACATGGATATAACTGGCCTGCATAAGCCTATGCTGTTTTAGATTACATTAAATTGAATTCTTTTATGCAAACACACATCATTTATCCTGTATTATGCCATCGGCACAGCATGATGGGAGAAACAGAGATCCAAAGGGAGAAAAAGCAAAGCAACTACATAATTAGGATCTACAGTACGTTTCATCCAAATGGAAGAGAGAGGATTTAAATTACATCAAAAATGACACCATTCATCCTTCAATATTCATGCTGCTCCATCCTTCCATTTCACTTGTTGACAGTGTAATGTGTGATGATATTACAAGTATGTCAGCATTCCTGTATAAGCTCCCTTCTTATTATGCTACCATGCTCCAAAATCTAAATTACAATTTCTAATAAACTATACTAAACACATTCCAATGCACTGCCCTAACCAGGAGGAGGAAGTGGCCCAGGAGGAGGGAGAGGAATGTAAATCTATAGCAGTTTATCATGTATTCATCACACATGGCTCACAAGTGGTTCAGCCAACACATACAAATATAAGTACATGCACTTGGATGCCTTTTTGAACCAAAGCGAGAAGCTGCCACCAAATTAAAAAAAACAAATAACCAAATAAAGTACTAGTGAAGCATTACATAAAGAAGTGTACTGTGTAACAGATCTCTTTTTTTAACACTTGCATCTGACATCTGTCTGGCAATCTAGTTTAAGTTGCAGGCTGGCTGCTATTGTCAGCAAAAGGAAAAGGCTTGTCAGGAAATGGTCCTCATTAGACATCAGACTCCAGGCTTTAGGGCAATCTTTTAGTTTTCCAGAACAACTTTGACCAACTAAAGTCGTCTGCTTCTGGAATGAGATGTTTCAAAATGAAAACAATACTTGAATATGATCTATTGACTGCATGGCTTTCTACTTCAGAAAATCTTTATGTGGTCTCTGTCTGGAATAAGATGTCCAGTATTAACAAAATTCGTGCTGAAGAATATGTTTTCTCTATTAATGTGAGGCGACTGCCAGATAGGGGACACGGAAAGAGGTCATTTGATCACGAGGTAAACAAAGAATTTCACTGTTTGACACAGCAACGCCTACAATTTTAGTTTGCATAGTGGCAGTAAATAGGAAGGTTGGCTCTGGTGCAACATGTTAAAAATAGCAGCTGGATCAGGGGGGTGAAGAAGGAAAGAGATAAACATTAGTGAGGAGTTCCAGCCTGCCTTGGTGCATGGAGGATTGAAATGAGAATTTCAAGATGAAAGACCGACCTTTGATTAGTCCCTTCAACGTAAAAGGTAGTGTGTGAAGTTTTCAATGTCGACAATTTGTACCAAAATTCATAGTATGCATCTTAAGGGATGGGTTCACAATTTTTAAAGTCTGTCTTAAAGCAACAGACCGGTGCAAATATGAGCATTTAAAGATGTTTTGCTTGCTAATATTGCTTGCTTGTAATCATTTCTCCTGTTCATACTGCCATAGTGACAAAAAGAGGGAATTTTGTATTAAAAACACTAACTTTCATGTATAAACCAAGCCAATGTTAGCCGTAAGCCTAAAATACTGAATCTGATTTGCTTAAAAAGAAATGTCAGGGTTTCTCACAGTGTTTTATAGCTGAGGTGGGCTTCTGCACCTGGTCCATTAACATCATGAAAAATTAATACACTTTTATTATATAAAAACATTAACCTTTGCAGAAAAGGGACAGAAATGCTATTTCACACAGCAAACTCCATGTGTTTAAGGAGTCCAACTATTGTTCAGGCCATTATCCACTAAAACAAATCTATCGAGAGACAAGATGTGTCAGGATCTTAGCAGCTTAGCACTTCAGCTAAACAATTTCCTAGGGGAAACCCTGAATGGGAAACCAGGAAACTGTCTGCAGCATGTCCGAACCCAGTTGTTCCACTCCAACCGGCTTCCTGTGGTTTGTGCATAACTTTGCCAATGTAGCTTCCTCTGCCTATCCATAAATTCTGGTCAACAAAGGCTGATCTTAAAAGCTACTGAATACAGCACTGGGTGCAAATACTGAAATTAATTTAATCCAAAGGCAAAGATATTGTGCACCAATACTGTATACAGTATTTTGTATATGTTTGTATGGTATATACTGAATGAGCATCAGTAAAGTATATGTCATTTGTAGGGGCTAAAACTTCCAGAAACTCCATTTTGTTTTTTTAAAAAAGCAGCAAGAGACACAGTCATGTTTTTGGATGTTTCATATATGGAGACAGTTGCCTCTGGGACACCAAAACTTTACCACTGAACCTTGATGACTTGGGCATAATTCAATGAAACATCTGTGATGTAAGATGCCAAATTGATAACCTCAATGATGTTCCAGCATGAACACACTCAACCTTTTACCATTTACTTTCAGTGGCCTGTGACCAGGTGCTGTCTGTCTGACGGTCCTGTAGATGTATGATGGCATCGCCTGATGTCGTGACAGGCACTGTTTATGGGTTACTGCATCATTCTTTTGACATCTAAAAAGGACTCCTGGACGTATGTTTGAGGTGGATTATGGAACAATGACTAACATCATATTCTGTATAACAGGATGTTGGTTTATCTATTATTTTATACAACTGAGACACAAAACATCAAAAGCAAAGTAAAAATCCCAACATTTGCTGGTTCCTCATCTAAAATGTGAGGATGTTCTGCTTGTCAGTTCAATATTATTGTAAAGTCAATATTTTTTGTCCACCAAAATAAGAAACTCAAAAGAATTACATCCGGCTGGGGCATTAAATCTATTATTTCAACACTCCTCTAGTATTATATAAGTGTCAAGAGGCCTTATCAAACATTGTCAGATTAAATATCCTGATATGTGGTTGCTCATTCTACCAAAACGTTTCAGTGTCTTTGAAGATGATAACTGGATGTCATTAAAACACACAGTTAAATGCAAATAATGTTTCATCTGGGGAAGTTTGTGGTTTTTATCAGAGATAGCCTCAACGGACAGCTATTCCCTTCCCTCTACATGTTACTCATAGATCACACAGTTAATGAGCTAAATCTCTGCTTACTGCCTACAATGCGAGGAGCTGTTACTAAATTACTCAGCCAGAGTTTAAAGGGATAGATGTCACAATAGATGTACACCTGCCAAAAGGTTTTACTAATGCTTTTATTTTATCAAATATTGAAAAACTACATGTTCACTTTTCTTCCGTTTTCCTTACTGGAAAAGAGAGAAGTGCCTACTCTGTGCTTCTGGCAGATGATCAAACATCTGGGTGTAGATTGCATGGCCTTCAACTCACCCTTATACCCAAACAAGTTCATGCACACTCCTCCACCTTCAACAACCTTTTTTCATCCTCCTCCTTCTCCTAAAGCAGAGCCTGGTACTTCAAGAAAATGCAAACAAACCAAGATCATCTTTCAAAGGGGGCCTATTACAGCGATCCAAACGTACTTTTATTTTGATGTAAATAAACATGCTTAAAGAAGACATTGTTTAAACACTGTATCAGAGGAATTTGAAGTGGCTTCAACTTATTTAATCATTTTACCATCTTACCAAAAACATATTTTCAAAACAATAGAAGGGATCATGCAAATAATAATATGGTGAATACTTAACAAACCTTTACGGATCATTACATTAATACTGTTCTCCAGCTTAGTTGTAATTGTTTACTTCAAGACCTTATCTGTTGATCAATAGATCAAAACAGCATTGCCAACTTCAGAAAAGTAATTTCTTGCTTATAAGAATGTATTCCGTTTTGTTCATTTAACAGGGACTGCATATTCATAAACATTACAGTAAATAAAAAAGTCCATTGTTCCTCCGTAGTCCCTGGACAAATGTTACATATTACCGACTTAATGATTAAACGTAATAAGATTTACAATTTTGTCTAACTAGACATTGCAATCTTGGAAAAGTATTTGGCAAAAACTTTTTAATTTCTGTTTGAAATAGCCCAGTTTACTTGATACTAATAGAACAATCTGTGTTGCCAGATTACAAGCAGGAGGTTAACTTGAGTAAACTCTTCAAGTAAGCACCAATTCAAAACGTAATTGATAACTTCAGGTTGACATTGAATTAAATCAGAATAATGCGAGCAAAGCTTTGCTGTTTACAAAGGGAAAAAAGAAGAAAAGAAGGATGCCACCAAGTTACTCAATAAATTACGTAAATAAATTATGGTTTTAGTGGCCGACAGTACAGCAATATCATGGCTCTCGAAAAGTGGAATGTTTCCTGTTGTGGTGAGCCACTGAGATGTTGCAGTATAGTAAGTAGTTGTTATGGGTGAAAGATTTCTAAGAGTCAAGTTTTGTGAAAGAAAATTTTAAATTTTAAATAAAAGTAATCAACTTGCAGTGTGCAACCATGCGACATAAACAACAGTTTAGAGAGCCGGGCAGCACTGACTGACCACGTCTGAGACAGTTAGAGAAGAAAGATATTTCATCAAGTCTGGTTGTGAAAACCTTAATGGTTTGAAATCTTCCACAAGCTGCAGAGACAAAAGCTGAACATGTTCAACAGTAAATAGTGCGTTACATTTGATTGCGCTGTGTTTATTTATGGGCTGCATCTCTTATGTGTTGCCTGTATTCCCTACAGGTTGCATGCCAGACCTTGGCAACAGATGAGTTGCTGACGCAGAGAGTGTGAAAGCAGGTCAAGGGTAGAGGAACCATCTAGGGGTCGGCAGGCAGGTTCGGCCAAGGGCCAGTGTTTTTCAGCACTGTTCACTAGAGAGCCAACACACACTTACAGGTGAAGTGAAGATTCAGGCCTCTACATTATGTATGTTCATTTGTTTGAGTATTTCTTTGGTAATAAAATACAGAACAGCTTCACTGCGCCTTGGCATTGATTCTACAAGTCTCTGAACTCTACTGGAGGGATGAACACCATCGTTCCAAAAGACATTCCCTCATTTGGTGTTCTGATGATGGTGGTGGAGAGCGCTGTCTAACACGTCAGTTTAAAATCTCCCATAGGTGTTCAATTGGGTTGAGATCTGGTGACTGCAAAGGCCATAGCATATGATTCACATCATTTTCATTCTCATCAAAGCATTCAATGACCCCTCCTGCCCTATGGATGGGGGCATTGTCATCCTGGAAGAGACCACTCCCAACAGGATAGAAATGTTTCATCATAGGATAAAGGTGATCACTCAGAACAACTCTGTATTGATTTGCAGTGACCCTTCCCTCCAAGGGGACAAGTGGACCCAAACCATGCCAACAAAATGCCCCCCACAGCATAACAGAGCCACCAGATCTGCATTCATTATGTTTTCAGGTTTTTCTTTTAATTTGTCACAAGTCTGTAGACTTATAAAAGTCTGATTAATGTCTGAATTCTTCTTGCCATAGTTTCAATGCAACTGCGGGTCTGTACAGCAGCCTTGCCTAGACGTATAGCCCTGTAATATATATGGACTTAAAGACATGTGAGTGACAGGAATCAGACATTAGCTTGATTTATTAATTAGGCATGCAGTTAAGCTATGCTACAGTCAAAGCCAGCATGTCAACTCCGAATAAAAAACATGATTTCTCTCAAAACAATGTAAAAAACACAGACAGATAATGAATGTCTTAAGAGCGTCACTGCCTCTTGTTTGTAACAAAACTGCCGTTAGAAAAGAGATCAATCTTGTCATCATTTGTTTTTGTGAGACACAAAGGTATCTTAGTTAAAATAATACTCAAAAATTAAATTTGTGTTTGAATTATAGAGATACAGTACTGTTCAATCAACATTAAGTGGTTTTATTTTTCTTCCTTTATTTATCTGGCAATATTATTGGACCTCATTTCAGCACCATGTACTGTCCACATTATGGCTTATGAAATGGCCTCACACATAGTACACCGCAAGGTACAGGCTCAGGGCCCTCTTTCTGTCGACACCTAATCTAAGTCATCAATCAATAAGCCCTGTTCTATCTTTGCCATTCAGACTCATACGAGCTTACACAGTCACACCCCCAAATTTCCAGTCAGGGCAGAAGTTTGGATTGTTGTGCCATCTTGTCTTATACACACTGTAGGTTTGCACGTAAATCCTGCACACAGTACATGCATGCAATCAAAAGGGTGCAGTTTCTCTGCCAATGTGAGTCTCACCTCACCTCACACAAGCACAGCTGAGTAATATGCATGGACTAACTAAATTACCAAACAACTAAGGGCTGGGCAAAAGCAGATGATCCCTTAAGAAGAGCAGAATCATGGAGTCTATCCCACGACTAATACAGAGGAATACGCCAAAGGCTGGACTGCTAGAGCATTTGCTTACAAGAAGGGAGGGAAAAAAACTCCTAAATGGTCACCATTGTGTCAGTATTCAGCAACAGTGCCGTTAGACAAAGGTTGATTTGTTTGCGGTAAAACATAGATGGATACCATCCCTGCATATCCATGAAATCATAAAGCTAAGAGCATTGCAGAGTGCCTTTGTGAAACCTACTTCACATTATGGACTAAACAAAGTACTAAAACAAACAACACCATGGAATCATAGCAAAATATGAGCAAAAAAAACACAGCATCAGCTTAAAAACTCTTAATGCCCAATATCCTTCCCAGGCCCATATGGAGTTGCCAACTTAATGATGACTGCAGGTGAGCCAGTTGTGTCAAATCACAATGATGAGGTGTCCTTTAGCATAAGAGCACTTTGCACTGGTAAAAGCTCACTGCAAACAGTGTTCTTGTGTGCAAATGGATCTTAGGCCCTGTGCAATAATTACTCGACAGGCCCTTGTAGCTCTTGTTACATGCTTGTTGTAAAGATTTGCTAAAAACATAGGCTAACAAAATTAATGAATTCGGGTAAAGGAGGCAGTCAAGAAAGGTCTGACATGAAGCCCTACACTGAAATAAAGTATTGCATAAATCTCTTGTTACACACATATTGAAAAACACATTGATTATGGAAATACAATGCAATTTCATCTGAAACAAAAAGCACAACTTTTCAGGCCATGCTGCATCATGCAAAGACAACATGCCATTTGCCAGATTCCCAATTCAATCACAGTGAGCCCAAAAAAAGACAATTTCATCATCACCATCATCACAAGAGACATTCAATGAGATTAATGTAATATTTACAAGTGTGTTTAATCATAAAGTGTGTATATACAGTATACTACTAATGAATCTGCCTAAAAACAAGGACAAAGGTGGAGGACCATGCTATAAAACAGAAGAAAGAAAAGCATGTGTTGGTGTTTAGGCACTCTGCATTAAACCTGTTAGAAGCTTCTGATCTCACTTAACAAATTATATTATGTTTTCCCTTGAGAAATCTCCCCCACAGGGACTAAGGTGAGCCAACACCTCAAGGCTTCAACGTAAGATTTCTTTTACAAAAAGGAGCAGCGTTTCATATTATGTTTTAATATTCACACCTTCTTTCAGCATCCAACACTGAAACTTGGCTAGCAGGCGAGCACTATTAGCATATCATTACACCCCCTACTGTGAAGAGAAGATAGCGGGCCAGGAGGTTAATATTGCCTCCTGTTTAGCCAAAAGCTCTGCTATAGTGTTCCAACATGTCAATTAATTTAACCACTGTGCTAACACATTAAGGTGGCAGTAGTTATTGTGTTTGCATGGTGTGTGCATGTGCGTAACCAGTATGTATTAGTCACTGGGAATTTAAAACACTTGTGCATTTTCACAGTTGATTACCCCAGGCGTATTTCATATCCAGTGATTGAACATCATCTTTGTTTCAAAAATGACACTGACTTTCGTGACCAAGGTCAAAAGGGAAGTTATGCACTCCGGTTACAGCGCTGTCTTTGGTGGAGACTGTAATGGCAAAATATCTTGGGTTTCATAGTATCCTGAAAGTATAGTAACCACTAAACAACAAAAACATCTAGAGGTACAATGGGAAATGTGCTGTGTTTGTACTGAACTGATAAATGCAACTTGCAGGTCTGCACACCCTATGAAAAATATATCTGCGGTTCATTTTTTAACAAATGAAGAACCTAAATTTAAAAGTGTGAGTTTCAGCTAGAAAGCTTTTAACAATCAGTCACTTAGCTAAACCTTGCTAATCAGGGAAGCCTACATAGGATAGCACAGCCTACATTGCTAGCATTATTACAATGATGAGAAGTATAGGATCTCTGGACAAAGAGATAAGACGAAAACTGTGATGGCATTTAACAAAAATCTTAACACAAGCTTTTTCCAGAGCTTTGTTGTTGGTATTGGTCAACCTAGGTCAGGTTGTGTGTGTAAGTGCATAAAGCTAAAGCTGCACTAGGCAAGATTATGCCAGAACAAAAAGTCAAAATGGGGCTGCAGCAGAGAAGGGCATTCATACACACTGTTCTTTTTTGTAGGACATGGTCAATGGTGGCAAATTTTCTCTCTACACAGAAGGTGAAAAATCAAAAGGGAAAAGCAAAGCTGGCTGATCATCAACCATGAGAAAGCTCTACATTGTTTCACCCCCTCCACCGACAGCCAGTAAGCACAAGCAAAAGAAAGGAATGGCTCAACCAAATTATTATTTTTTCAAACTTTGGTGAACTGACCTTAGCTATTCTCTGAATGGTACAGTATTAGTCTACATACAAAAAATACAGTTTCTAATTGCCCTTGTGACCAATTCTGGGGCACAGTTTAATTAACAGACTTTTGGTCCTTGATAGTCTCCAACACTTCCTGTTCCCAGCTGCTTCCTCCAACATAACCAGTAGCATTCTGTTAAAATACCTTTGTGAGCTGGCACTGTTTATAGAAGAAACAATCAGAGGAGAGATATAGGCCAAGAAGTAGACTCCATTATGGCCCTGTTTCCTAAAAACAGGCAGCGTCACCGCAGCAATCACAGATGCAGAGAAATGATCTGTGACTGGTTAATCTTTCACTTAACACTCAGCAATTTAACCATGTTTGAAAACAAACTTGAAGTTGAACGCTTTGAATTGAGAATGGGGTCTGCTGTAGGTTGAGAGACACTACTCACAAAAGAAATATGGCTTCATCGATTTATTGCAGGCCAATGATGAGAAATACCAAGCCACAGATTTAAAAAGATCATAACACAAGTTGTAGTCTTTTTCAGAATAATTGGTATTAATTCAGACAACTTTAAAACCAAACTTTCAAGTGCACAATAGTTGTTATTTTGTCTGTCTTCTCTATACTTACACTGTACACAAGACTTTGGAAAGCATAATGCCTGGTAGAAAATGTATTCCGTTTCCATGTTTACCAACTGTACACACAAACCAATTAGTCTACAAATAAGTGCAACAAATTCAAGCAAATGAATAATTAGAATCGTGCTCATTGGGCTGAAACGTGTATAAACAATGCAGCTAACTGATTATTCTGTGCTGTGTCACAATTCTGTGACAGCCGCACAGAATAACCCTAACCCTAAAACAACCCGAGGCATCCATATGTCTTACTGCAATTAGGAGGAAAAGACAAAACAATCCTTTGAGCCAGTTAAGCACCAAATTGCCATATGGAACACGTTCTATAACCACTATGTCCAGAGAAAGATGTGAACACAAACAAACATATGGTTATATGGGCTGTGCACAACAGTGCTAACATTATTCAAATCACATTTCTATTTGAATTCGAAAAAAAATACCATCCCAGAGATATTTCAGACTGCTACAAAGCCCCAAAATACTGTATCTCAAGCTTTCTCAAACCAATATTTAAACAGTTACAGTTAGTTGACACACATCTCCTTCAAACGTCGTTGAATCCTGAGGCAATCTGCCTGTTTGTCAGCACACAGTAGATGATGAGGCATGCTGGGTACATTATCTGATCTGCTTGGGGGCTAAGTAATGACACACTATGCAGGTAAGCAGGAAACGGACATCCCAGCAGTGGCCATTTACAGCTAAACTACATGCTGGCTTGTCAAATCTGTGTGCCCACCCTCAACAAGCTCATTATGTTGATTTGACTGCTACAACTGTCAATAAGATGTTATAGCCAATGTGGTGTAACAGGCACAAAAATGCCCTCTTTTGTTCAGAGAAATAAAAAGCATTGAAGGCAATGTTGAAAATAAAACAAATCACACACTTAAGACGATAAACAGAGTCCAGTCATGCTTGTTTAGACAACAGCCCTCAAGGGCTTCAAACTGCTTTCTGCTACAGCAGAGAAAGAGGAAAAAGGTGTGACCGTGGAATTGGGCTGATGCGACAGATAACGGAGAGAAGCAGATAGGGTTTCATTCATGTGTCAGATTAGAGGGCTCTTTGTTACTGTCACAGAGGGCAAAGCATGCCTGGAGAGAGGACAAGGATCGCCCTCACTCCCCTACCACTTGTGTTATTGTGTGCAACTAGAGGGATGTGTGGGGGTGTGTTTGTTGCATTCCTATCTACATCATATGCACGTTGGCAGGGAATTACTGTAAAAGAAGCTGCCATCTTTACCCTCAGGGTCATAAACCCAATGTTATTGAAGTGATTATTGATTTAAAAAGGTCACATTTTTAACTATTACACCCAAATCACTTAGAGGTCCTACTTTCCTACTGCATTCTTTTCATGGAACGAGTAAGCAGGAAAATATTTGCATTGTTAAACCTTAAAATGGTTCACCCGAATCACAAAAAACCTTAGCACATTCAACCAAAACCATCTCCAGGACTAGATACCAATAGGTGAAAGTGGGAAAATATGATTTTTAGGTCTTTAAGGTCTTCAAAAATGTAACAAAAAAATGCCTAAAGGGGGTTGTATTAGAACTTCTCATACCTTGGGGTTTGTATGTTATCTCACTATCTAACTGCAGCCATCCTTCGTTCCAAGTTAGTAAAGACAAAAAAAGCTTACATCTGCTGATACCAAAAGTAAAGCCAGTGAAATCAATTTCATGATTAAAACCTGATATAAATTCCAGAGCACAGCTACTTTGCATGATTCTTCCCTGAAGTGGTGTTTAGGAAAGGTACTAAGAAGACTATTTAAAGAAGCACAGACAAGATGCAGTTTAGAACAATTAATTTCACTTATGACAGCCGATCTCAAAGGAGGATCCTCTGTGACAACGTCAGTACAAGAGACGATAAAGTGGACAACGACGCACCATAAAACAGATACTGTGCATGTTCAGCCAAAGAACAACACCTTAAAATAATACTTAACAAATATAATCAAACAGATTTTTGTCTTTGACAAAAGTCAAAGAAAGCAAGCCTGAAATTCAGAACAAAGCAAGGTGTCTATTTTTTCTGCAGTTGTCCCTTACAAACGAAACTAAATACATGCACATAACATGAAATATTTACAGACCGGAAACATAAGAGGACTTTTAAGCTATAGCTACAGTATAGCTACAGCCTAATATAGATTTAATAAATTGTATTTAGACTGGCAGTACAATATATATGCTCAGTGGCTCAAGAGAAATGAGAACATATGAAGAGACATTTTCCAAAATTAGACATTTAACATTTGAAAATATGTAGCCTGTCTTCCAAAGTGATTTCAGGCATGAAACTATGCTCTAAATAATCAGCAGACTGTTTCAAATAGTCCAGTAATAGAACAGAGTCACTTTAGTTTGAGAGGCCCTGGGACATGATTAATTAGTTTTTAGTCCCCAAAATTGACACATCAAATGTGAAATAAATCCTTACAAAATACACAAATCACAATGAGTTCAAGGTGTGATTGCCCTTTGTTACAGACCTTGTGTCTTTGGCACTCTTTGCATTATACATTAAAAGGAAACAGATATTATCTTAATGTAAAGTTTAAGATTTTGTTCAGATTTGTAAGGGAAATAAACAATGACATGAACACAACCGTGTGCACAGAAAGCTTTGGTTTCCAATGCTGTCCACAAAGCTAGCAGCCAACCCAATGACCTTTCCTTCAGGTAAAGGTAAGAAGTTACATTCCACACCACAAACTCACCCATCTCCTGTGTCACCTAACAGAGGAGCCATGAGCCTGGCAGTCAGGCAGCTTTACGTTAGTCAATGGTTTACAGAGTCCAGGGAGAGTCTACGCTATACTCAGTGGAAGGCAGCACTGTATTGTTCAAGAGTGATAATTGTTGCTTAACACATGTAGGTGAATTATGATGTTTGGTGCATGGTAGGGTCTTTTTGTTGTTGTTTGTTTTTGTTTTTTTAAAGGGGCTGACTGATATAATGGCCCAATAGTGTCAGCCCATATTGGATATTCACAGAAATATCACTATCAGTATATACAGTCCACACACACTTTATATAGCAGACTCCACTGTTTTATAACACCATTTAGCACATGAGTTGACAGAGAAGCAGATCTCAGCTAAGCAGATGATGGAGTAGAGTCTGCTAAGAGTACTTTTATTATCCAATAAGTGACAATTTTAAAGTTCAGCTGATGTTAATTCTCTTCTTTTTTCATTCCACAGTTACATGATTATCATAAATGCCTTTGCACTCACTTTTGTTTCTGGGGGAAGTGTTCAAGTATTAAAATTGAGAATTGTCCCAATACAAAAGGATGAACCTGGTGCAGAAAACACTCATTTTGCATCGTGGAAATCTTCATCTCTGTCTCATCTGTTATTATCCTACATGAGGAGATGTCATTATGTGTTATAATGTATTAATTTAGCCAATTGTCTTTCCATAAACATGTACTTTAAATATTAACTGCCTGCTAACTGTTACCTAGCTAAACCCCCCCCACATCAGAGTAGACGGATACATCAGTCGGTACCGTTTGTTGCAGATAACCCAAATGAGAATCAACACCCCACTCTGTAGCTCCTTGCAGCTTTCAGAACATTGTTTTGGTTAGCCAGACCAAGAAAACCAGAAACAATGCTGCTTCCTGTAAAACTGTGGGCTGCTACTTACAACAGAGGAGCTCACACAAACTGACTGTATGCCTTAGTAATAGAAGTAAACAAGTGACTGGTGAATAAAGTCAAACATTTACCAAGCCCAAGAGTCCCAGATATTTTTTATCAAGAGTTGGCTGACCAAACTAGGCCTAAAACACCAGTGACCATTGGACTTAAAATCTGACAGGCAGCCAGAAATAAGTCTCCAATGGCTTCTCTGGCTTGCTAGATGTTTAACTTTGTTTACCATTACCTTTGCGCGCTGCAGGAAGCATACTGTATAATGAGTTTGTGAGATCTTTCTGGTTTCGTTATGGTTTTTGTGGTGCCAAAACTTAACAATGACATGACATTGATAGATAGAAATGATAGTGATAGAAAGCTGCATAGGGCTGTGAAGTAGGGCATTGATTCTCAGTGGAATTGGGAGTAGCCCTTTCACATTATTATTAGTCCTTCACTTCAGTGTTGAATATATTGCTTATTGCTGCTTTAAATGCTGAAAAGGTACAAGCGTGTGCTTGAAGGAGCCTTTTACTAGCAAATCTGTGCAGCCTTACATTAATATTTTGAAGAATAGTGTTTTCATTTAATGTTTTTTCCAGAAAATAACCAAACCTGTGATAAATACTGTAAGCAATAAAACCTTAAAGGCCCTGCAAAACCACATAGGTGTTTTCAATTACTGTGGCTGATTAGACCTGTACTCAGATTGAAGGTGGATGGAGCTGCACTTTGTTGTTTATACACGCCCACACAGACCTGACAAGAGGTCTAATCAGGCAACATAAGTGACAAAACTAGTGTGGGTGGACTAATCGAGGTGAGTAGGGGGGGTTTGATAATACACAACTAAGTCAGTTTAAAGCTGAAGTTTAACTTTCCACACATTGTCCTTCTACACAGCATGGAAAAAACGTATAAAACATGAACAAAACTAAATTAAATAGCTGTGCTTTACAAAGACTTTGAGATTGTCGACCAAGACAGGAACCATCTAACGAGCCATGAGAGGGCAACCAACATTTCATCTGTAAGAAGCACAATTTGAGAGTCTCTCTAATGTGTGGTTGTATGTTTAAGATACTCCACCAGTTTACATATTGACTGTTAATTATTATAAAGAAGAGGCTTAGAGGGGTTTCAACTCATCATTCTCTGGTTTACTCAACATTACTTTCACTTTTAACTGAAACAGATCGACTGTAGTACCTTAAATAGATATCCAGCTAGCGTGGGCCAGATGTAACAACTGAGAGAGAAATGTGTAAAACCCTCAGTGCAGTGTGATGTGCAGCTCCTTTGACAAAATGAGACTATGAGATACACTATTCTTCTCTCTTTAGTGACTTCCTGACAACAGGCAAAAATAAAGCCAGCATAATAAGCTGCTTTTTTAAAAAACAAGTGAATACTGGTCTTAATAACCCCAGCCCATGTGTCACGAGTCATCACAACCACTGCTTTGCTTTGGGTCACATTATTCTTTTTTTTTT
>NTHP01000002.1:2390395-2401374 GCA_003416845.1 Oplegnathus fasciatus | reverse complement strand
TTTTTTTTTTTAGATCATTCTCTTGAGAAAACTATGCTGCATTTAACCAAACACAGTGCAGACACACACACAGTGAGAAGGCTGCAAATCAGATGCCACCACAGAACAGACTCTGACCTATATGGTAAATCAAATCATCACCCACGTGGAGGGTGAGCTGAGGATGCGGAAGGCGTGTGAAAAAGAGCGTGGAGGGTGGTAAGCATAATGAAACGTATGGTGCCATCTCTCATAGCCCTAAAATGACACTGACCATGCTGAACATGGAGTCACTGATATTTCTGTCAAAACATATACCTGACTGTCTCTCTAGCTCATATTAATAGACTTTTGTAGATAACAGAGAATGCAAAATAACATATAGTAAAGCTATCTCTCTGAATAAGCCTGATTTGTGACCAAGGACAGAGAATTGAGCGACTGGCATCTTTATCAAACTATTCCAGTCAATATTTAGCTCTTATTAAAGTACAAAGTATACATTTTTTACTTAAGAAAAAACAACAAATATCACTTCAACAAACATGAGCCACTCACAAAGTTTGCACTCTGCCCTTACAGCTGAAAGTCCTGGCCTTCTTTTCAAATGAGCCTCATCTTGTTCATTAATATACAATAAAGTTAACATTTTTGCACCTCAAACTCTTCTGAGCAACTAAGTCATTGTGAAACAGCTCAATGTCGGTCAACAGATTTTGATAATCACTATAATATTTGCTGGTTCCAGCTTCTCGAATGTGAGGATTTACCGTTGCTCTGGGAACTTGTGAAGGCCATTTTTCAACATTTTCTTTTACAGACCAGATGATTTATCAGTGATGAAATCTGTTTATATCAAACTAAGATACTAATATTTCAGGTTACATCACAGGCTTAACATGAAAAAAAAAAAAGAACATTTAACCTGTATTTTTGCTTTTTGTTGTACACATATAAACCTAGTGGTTGGCTCGCTGGCAGGAAGATGTAGGAGCTTTGTGTTAGCAGTGCTACAGCCCCATGAGGAGAAGCATCTCTACTACAGTTTCATTTGCCTCCACTGTGGGGGTTGGTGCCGGAGCAAATTTTGTGACTACAGACATGGAGGATGAGCCTCCCTTTTCTAAAAAAGGACTCCATTGTGTTGCCACAGTGACAAAGCAGTTTTGCAGGTTCCACCTTCAACTCTCCTGCCTCTCGTTTCCTCCCACCTAACCAGCCAAACTCCAGTTGAGCATGCTCTCTCCTTCACGCTTTAACTTCCTTGTTACTGGTAGTTTCATTCATTCTCGTGCAGGAGCTGCACAGTCATTTCATAACTCTGGCAGCCAAAGGGCTATCAGTGCTACCCGACATACAAAGCTGGATAAGGACTTTAGGGTGGCCAACAGGTAGTAGACAGATAAGGCACACACACTCTGCCTGACCTGGATATGTCACAAAAAGCACCAGCTGATTTGCTTCAACAGCTTTTCTGCCATGATGACTCTTTGACATTGGCCATCATGTCTTATTTAATTAAAAACTGACAGTGTGTTTTCTTTGATCAAATCTAATAAGTACATGTTATATTATGCAGATAAGACCAGAATTTAAAAACAGTATAAAATTGTATGTACATGTGAAATTGAGACAAATAATACAACACTTTACAAACACACACTGTAAACGCTGTAGACCAAGCTATTTGGTATACAATAAATAAAGAATATACTATAAAGGCAACAAGGGCAATAAGGGCAACTAGTAATTTAGCATATGACTCATGGTAGTTTCCAATGTGGCTGTACACCATAAAGTCACAGGAAAACAATTGGTGCCAAAGTAATTTTGTAAAGTGTTGCAGGATCATCAACGCCTTTTCATGCAGATGAGGATGATGTCAGACTTTTCCTAACGTTTGGATGTCACTGTCAGTACTACAGCGTGACAGAGCTATCTAAGGCCTATCCTGAGCTCTCATAATCAGCTTACCAGGTTGAACACCGTCTCCACAATGTCTCGGTTGGAAACTTCCCCAACTTCCACCAGGCCAGCGAGCACGGCGAATTTCATCCTTATCCCCCTGATGGGCACTCCGGGGTTGAGCGCCATGGCGCCCGATCTCCCGTCCTTTCCATCACCTGGCTGCGCAGCGCCCGCTGTCTCCTCGCTAGCCATTGCTAAGGAAAGAAGGACGGGACAGGTGGCGTTCACAGGTAAGGCACCTGTTCACCTCCAACGGTGACAGTGCAGCCGATGTCGGAGGAGAAAGAAGGCTCTATCTCCCCTTCAGCTGAGTTGTTGGCAGTCTGCAGGCACACAAACCAAACCTCCCCATCCAAAAACAGTTTGGCGAATGAGCCTCGAAAGTGGGCAACAACAAAAAAAGCGCAAGGAGAATTTGTTAGTTAGTCGTTGACACTGCGAGACTGGAAATGTCACCGCTTCACTCCACAGTGAACTACTCCTCTCTCCTGGTCCGTAACTTGATAGCAGACGGATGGATTAATGCTGTTAAAAGCCGCGAGGAAGTGTGCTGCAGGTAAGAAGGGGCGAAGCAGGTGAAGCACAGCTCCCTCCCCAACCTGTTCCCCCCTCTGCTCGGTCAAATGGCAAACGAGGATACGGTGACTTTAATATCTCCGTACAGCAGTGGAAGTTGCTATTGTCACTGAGTCCAGACACTTGACAGGTAGCGCGCTCGGCAGAAGCAAAAACTCACAAACTGGAAGGGGGGCAGGTCCGTCAGCAGCCCCGGTGGACGTCGACAGAGGTCCGCTCGGTCCTCCTCGGCAAACTCCACAGACTTGCTTAAATGTGAACGTTAACCCAGCTGCGCCGCATTCTCTTCCTGATTTACCCCGGTAGCTTCAGCTCGTCACCGCCATGACAGTGTAGCCCTTGAGTGAGCGGCGCATGCGCGGTGGGGAGCTGAGTCTATTCAGCTCAGTGGCAGGTGTGCTGCTCAGGTGGCTTTCTAGCACGACTCGCTGGGGTTCGGTTTAAAATCAACAGCGATACAGGGATATAAAGCAAAGTAACTCGTTTACTCAAGTACTGTCCTACTTGAGCAGCACAAGGACAGAAATGAGTACAGATACATAGCCTAGAGAAACTTAAAAAAATAATGACAATAATGAAAAGTAATTAATTAAAAAATTAATTAAAAAAATAAGAATAGAATAACATAGAAACTATACAAGAGCAATTAAACCCAAACTCGAATTACAGGCAGTAGCAGTACAAATACAGTACCCACAACTATTGTTGTACTTCCGTCTCAAGCAAAGTGACATAGTGGTGTGATTAGTAGCAGCAAAGTCAGCAAAGTATAGTATATGTAAGAGTAATACGATACCATCAGCTATAACAGCAAACATTAACATTTAATGCTACTTTATACTGTACTACTACATTTCAGAGGAAAATATTGTACTTTTTACTTTGCAGACTAAGATTTTACATTAAAAATAGTAGGCTATGGATGTGATAAGTGATTAAAAAATATATACGGTAGAATATTATATACAATATGAACATCTACTATTCTCAAAAATTTGTAAAAATAAAAAAGGTACTAAGTACTATATACACCAAACATAAACAGTAACTGCAGGGTGTATTGAGACAAAAGTAGTCACAAATAAAATGAGGAGACAAAAAACTTGCAATAAAATAAAAAATTGCACTTAAGGGAATGAAATGTGGTGGTGGATAAAGTGTGTTGTTCCCGTGGATAGCAGAGTTAGCAGCATGAAATATGTTATTGCACTTAGCAAAAACAAAGTGTGTGGAGTAGTAGTGCAGAAGGTTAACTGCTGAGTAATGTGTTGGATTAGAAAATTTAAACCTCCACCTTGAGCAGCTGCAACATAAAAATGCTGTTCATACATCAATGCACCAGTAATAATAATCGAATGATGTAATAATATGACACTCTGAAAGGGGCCGTTCTGCATTATGAGTACTTTTACTTTTGGTACTTTAAGGACATTTTGCTGATAACACTTTTGTACTTCTATTTCAGTTAAGTTTTGAATGTACAGCTTTAACTTGTAATGGAGTATTGTTACATTGATTATGACTGAAGTAATAGGGCGGTAGTAGCTCAGTCTGTGGGGACTTGGGCTTGGGAACCAGAGGGTCGCTGGTTCAAGTACAGCACAGACCACAGTACGGAGTGTGGACTGGTAGCTGGAGAGGTGCCAGTTCACCTCCTGGGTGCTGCCGAGGTGTCCTTGAGCAAGGCACCAAACCCTTAAGGGCACCGTTACGCGGCAGCCCCGTCACTCTACCATCTCTCCCCCAATTGCCTATGTCTATGGGTCTTGTGTGTGCATGCTTGTGTTTCTGGCCTACGTGTGTGCAAATTTCCCTAAGGGGATTAATAAAGTTCTTCTTCTTCGTATTTCTATATTTTGTCTTTAGAACTCATGCCAAAGTCACTGAAGACCTTTTTATTCTGACTTTATAATACTGTATTGCTTTAATCTCCTATAACATTACTGCAATAAGGAACTTAGACCACCAATGCACCAGTTAAGAAACTGAACAGGGTGGAGGCATCTGAAGAAACTCATGGAAACTTAAATGTTGCCCATGATACAGGGCTACATAAGGCATGGCAGAACAATACATTAAAATACATTTTGAGAGGATCTTATATGAGTTTAGAAAAAATAGATCATTCAGCAACTGTAATCACACCTTAGAATATAAATAAATTAATACATTACTGTATCATACTATAAACCCTCAGAGGGAAGCTTGAATCTTTTGCTTAATGTAGTGTAATATGTTGAACAAGCACCAAACACACATTTAAGCTGTGAAAAGGGGGGTTGAAATGTATTTACAACTTTGTTTTTGCGCAGCACAACAGCACATTGACAGATGTCTGCATCCCGAGGCAGTGGAAACCAAACATTAAAGCAAAGTGACAGCTCTGCTTTGCTTGCCTTTTCAAATCGCGGCCAACAACCCGTGCCATGTGAGATGTTTACATAGCTGAATAGATGAGAGGCCCCAGTTTCACCCATGTCTATTATTGCATGAAATCAAACCCGATCTGGAAAGTTATAATACGTTCTCTATATTAAACAATAGTATTTGTCTTCTCCTCTCCTCTGTTAATACTGGGGACTTCATATTGGCTCTGCAGGATGGCTGAGCAACTATGGGTGTTGTTGCCACAGAGGCAGCTGGCGTCACTGTTACCACTGACCTCCCAGTAAAGTGTAGCTGAGACCTCAGGGACCCTGGGAGTCATGGAAGCCAGCAGCACCACCCATGAGACACAGGCCCTGTCTCTGATGTTATGACCTGAAATCAGCAGACTCGTTCACTGCAGCCCAAAGGTAAACCTTCTTAAATAAGGCTTTGAAAAGCTTTTACTGACCTTTGAATTGAGCATGAGCAATGCCTTATTATTTTTCTGACTGGGCTGTATAGAGATAATGAGACTCCAAGCATGAGACATTCAGTGGCATATCAAAGTTTTACCGTAATCATCCTCCGCTGCCATCCTGTTCGACAGTCTCACTATCTGAGCAGAAGATTATCATTTCTGCAAATGATTTAGTGTCAAAGACAACTGTTAAATCAATGAGCACTTGCCAGGAGCTCTACTCTCAGATTGTGTCGGACTAAAGCTCACAAGAATCACTTTAAAGAAGAGAAAAGTACATTAATGATGACTAAAGAAACTTCCAAAACACATTAAACCTGTCATTAAAGCCAGCAATTTAATCTGGGTGCTTGTTCAAACTATACAGCAGACATTTTAGATGAAATAAAAACTAAATCTGCAGATATAAATGGGCGTAAAAACAAGAGAACAAAGAAAAAAACAAACAGCTGCAATGCTAAATGTAGCCCTAAGCCTTCAGATCTTATGTTATTTGTAAGGTCTCAAAATATTTTAAGGTGAAAAGACTTTAAATGTGTATTGGTGGCACCCCCAGCTGCACTGAAGAATAAACATAATCTTGATGGACATATTAACATCTTTGCCTCTGTTTAATGGCTTTTATGTTTTTGCAAGATTTTTGTTATGAGGTAGATACGAACATGAGTGTGTGTTAACGGTCTGATCAACAGTCATTTAACAGTCTGAGGAATAATACTGCACGTGAACACTATGAGCAAGCAGGATTATTAATTTTTTTTTTTTACTTTGATTATATTTTACCAACAGACAAAATTCTTCCCTTTGTTACAATAACAGTGTGGGTGGATAACAAGCTACACACCTGCATGACCTGTTAACACACCTAGAGACTGGTTCTGCTTGTTCAGAAATCCAACTAATCATGCCACTGTTACTGGTTACTTTAATAAAAAAAAAAATAAAAAAAAAGATACATTGTATAGTACAAATTAAACACAATTTATGTGTTGTACATTATATATATGGAAGCAAATAAATGCTGTAATAGTTTAAATTTTTATAAAGAAATTAATATCTACAGTTATTGTGAAATGTAGTCACTAATGAATAAAATTTATGTGGTTTGAGTTTCGCTCTTTGAAATTCCCAGAAACTTTATGTTTGTCTGTAGAGAAATTCAGAAACTGAGAGATTTTTTGTTTTGTTTTTCTATATTAATTGATTTTCAAACTCATGTAACTGGAGATGTTCTCCACAGTGGAGCCATCCAAGCACCAATATTTTTTTTGTTAGTTGTTGTCGTCAACTTTAATCTTATCATTCTGGAGGTAGCATTGTGTTTGGTCAGTTTGGAACAGTCCAGTGTACTGAATTATATATATATTAAATTATGTATATTATATTAATGATTATGTTCACTGCCTTAATTTAATGCAGTGTGGTCTGTTGTGATCTGAGGTTAATTAATTAACCAATTAATTGGTTTTACCAGCTTGTGAATTTTTGTGTTTTAGTTTTATTTGCTTATCAAACTTGAATTAATTAATTTATTATTATTTATTTATTATTTAAGGATGTAATTATGAGGAATTCAATTCAGGCTTGATTATTTATCTCTGGTAGCCTAAATTAAAGAGTTTGAAATTTACATGATGAATGTTGGTGTCTGAATTTCATTGATCCAATCTGTACTTGCTACTACACATAGGCTACATTCAGAAAAGGGTTTCTCAAATTAATGAATTAAGTGGTATTTAAATTAAAAGTATTCAGTGGGGATTAAATTTCATAATTAGGTATAATCATAATATCAAAATCATTAGGGCACTAATTTGCTTCCATAGGCACAACATAACAAAGTTACAAACAGTCCATGAGGCTATCAGAATATTAGCCTTTCACCAAGAGGGGGCGCCATCATAAGCTACAAGGACTCGCGAGATAAGACAAATCTCACGACCTCGGTCTGTCTCTTTATTTCTCGCGGTATTTCGTGCTTCCTCCTCTTTCACTCCCTGTAGCCAACATGGCAGTCGGCAAGAATAAGAGGCTGACCAAAGGCGGCAAAAAAGGTGCCAAAAAGAAGATGTAAGTAGCAAATTCACACACAGTTACACGAAACAGGCTTTGCCTTTTTCACTAGTGTCACTTCGGTGCCAGAAATGTGAAGGATGAAGCCGATTTTAAATAGATGTTACAGGGCCGGTGCTAGTCTCGTCGTCGCCGGCCTCTGTGGCGCTGGACGGAGATGTAACATGCTGTGTCTCTTTGCTCTGTCACAATTCAGTTGATTTAAATCGTACTTGTATATTTCATTTAAGGGATTCTGCATAATGAAGCATAAAAAGCTGTGTCACTTTGGCCGCAGAGACACGGCTAGTAGCGTCATATGCGAATGGCTAATAATTGTTAGCGTGGATTTAGCCGAGCTTACCTTTCAACATGGCAGTCCAGCACAATTAATTGATTACTGATCAGGATAATGGCACTTTATGACATAAACGAACAACCAGAGTGCCTTAATTGTTTGGTCAAATTGATTTGGAAATCGCTGACATTGGTGAATTGATCAGATGGAGGTAAATCCTCCATGAAGCGTGCTAACCCGCATACTGTCCTTTGCAGTGCGTGCTTAGCCGGCTAGCTTAGCACTGAATCTGTGTGTGTGCTCCTGTCATTTCTGCTCAACCAGTTTGATCTAAGTACTTGTTGCTCTCCTGCAGTGTGGACCCTTTTTCCAAGAAGGACTGGTATGATGTCAAGGCACCAGCCATGTTCAACATCCGCAATCTTGGCAAGACCTTGGTCACCAGGACTCAGGGAACCAGTAAGTCTTCATAGTGTTAATTCTCAATATGTCTGTGCATTAATATTCAGCTGTCTTCCATACATTAGACTGTCACAGATTATAGACCGTGTCAGTGATATGATGAATGAGACTGTATGCTTTGATACTCTTCGTGATGCCATGGGAATGAATGAAACTGTTTCTGTCCCAAATGATGGTTGCTGATTACTTGAGATCAATTTTCCCATCATTGAGGATCCACTGATTCCAGAGATTGTCTTTGCTTTCGTTCCTGAAGATGCTTGTTTTGTGACTTGTACGTGTTCTTCACAACCCTTTAGGAATCGCCTCTGATGGTCTTAAGGGACGTGTGTTCGAGGTGAGCCTCGCTGACCTGCAGAACGACGAGGTGGCCTTCCGCAAATTCAAACTTATTACAGAGGATGTTCAGGGCAAGAACTGCCTCACAAACTTCCACGGCATGGACCTGACCCGCGATAAGATGTGCTCCATGGTCAAGAAGTGGCAGGTAATCTTGTTTTTATGAATAGTACTGGCTGTCCAGAAAATTTCAATGTAGCCAATGTGACTTTTCGCCACAATATCAGTTAATACTTGTTTGACCCAAATTTGTTCGTTCTTAAACTGAGATCCAATACCTAGCCCTGTCTACAATTTCCACAAAATGTTAATTGTTAGGTTTACATACCTTAAATAAAATTTAAGGATGAGTACACCTACAACATATGCTGATTTTAGGAGCAGTGATAGTGTACAAGTGAAGTTGGGTTGCGATTGTAGGGTTAGTTGTTTAAGTCTTTGGACTGCCTGGGAAAACTTAGCAGGGCTGGCAGTTGAGGCGTCAACTTCAGGTGCTTGATCAACTACTACTCCAGTGAGGAACAGTAGAAAAACTGGTACTGAAGAGCTGAATGCAACTTTTTTAGAAAAGAGCACGGATGGTTGATTGAGGTTGCCTGGTGAAAAGCATAAAAGTGAAATGTATTTGTGCTGTTGAGTAACCATATTGATTTAGCTAATTTCACGATTTTGTAGTGAGTGGTGGAAATTAATATTATACGAATATTGGAGTAAATGGGCAAAACCGCAGTGTTTCACAAAGGGAATCTATTAATGAATTGGGTGTACATTGTCTTAGAATTTGAAGGAAACAGACTGAAGTGTGATTCTTATCATGAGATACCTGTTTAGTAAGTGTTAGGCCTCCTGGAGGGCAACAACCCCCGCCCCCAATACATGTGACCACTGTCACCCACGTAATGATGTGTGGGTTGGCCGACAGTGATATGGTATTTGGGTACTCTGCAGCTATAGTCGAGCTCAGTAGTGGCAAACCCCATGAAACAAACCTTTTTTTAAGGTCAAGTTTTCATGTTAGTTCTTTAGAAGCAAAGCAGAAAGGCTTCAGTTACACTCCCATGTCCTGTATCTTTGTTCAGTTGTCATGCAATACAGACAAACTCTCCACTGCCAGCTGCCTCAGCAAGAACAGTACCATGCAGCCAAAAGACTTGTTTTGAGTTGCAACATTTTCTGATCCTGAAACACAGCTAGTCAAATTTTTTTTTTTTTAATTGAGCTCCATGAACGTGGAAGAACAGTAAAGTTAGGTTGGCGTTTTGGTGAATTTTTTTCCACTTTAAATAACTTTGTAAAGCGTCAAATGTACTTGATTACTAGAAGAGCAGAGCGGCTTACAATTTGTTCCTGAAATATGGAGGAATTGTCGTACGTGATTCATGCTTTTGTAACTTCACATGCATTGTGCTTTCTGAAACTTGTTTTATTTGTGAGGCGTTAAATAAGTGTATATGCCCAACACCAAGTGAACAAAACTGCCGTCTGGTACAGAGGTTGTGAAAATGTCATGTAAAGAATGACACGTGGCAAGAAGCAGGTTGAGGGAAGGTGAGCGCAGCAAACATGAGATTACCACACCGTTGAGAATACAGGGACAATCACAAATGGAAATGTGAGAGTTTGAGACTGTTGAGGTGAAATCTTCATTACGAAGTCTAACCAGGATTGATTTGTTCTTTCCACTCAGACCATGATTGAAGCCCATGTGGATGTGAAGACCACCGACGGCTACCTTCTGCGTCTGTTCTGTGTGGGTTTCACAAAGAAGCGCACCAACCAGATCAGAAAGACCTCCTATGCCCAGCACCAGCAGGTCCGTCAGATCCGCAAGAAGATGATGGAGATCATGACCCGTGAGGTTCAGACCAACGACCTAAAGGAAGTCGTCAACAAGCTGTAAGTCATATGCAGTTTCTCCTTCTCCTGAATGACCATTTGTTCAAAGTTTTTATGATATCTTAAGATAATGGAATTTGTCAACAGTAGTCTCTGAGTTTCCTGGTGTTAAACATGCCCGTTTATGTAAACTTTGCATTGTCTCTGAAAAAGATTCATGAATTGCCCTTTGCATTAATGTGTTGTGTATTGTCTTGTGTTCCAGGATCCCTGACAGTGTTGGCAAGGACATTGAGAAGGCCTGCCAGTCCATCTACCCTCTACATGACGTCTACGTCCGCAAGGTCAAGATGCTTAAGAAGCCCAAGTTTGAGTGTAAGTCATACAGTTATAACACTGGCTGTAGCTGTGGGGTTTTTTCTTATTTCTACATGTGGGAACATGTGATGACATCGTTTTCGGTCCCATATGATCGCCTGATTACTACCTATTGAGATCAGCTGACGTTCCCATACAAGAAAAAATACTGTTTTTTTTCAGTAATTGTGTGGAAGGATGAAGCAGGTTTGCAATAGTTAGACAGGTGTCCAAATTTATTGGGTTGAGTGTAAAATCTCTAATGGG
>NTHP01000002.1:2365349-2390384 GCA_003416845.1 Oplegnathus fasciatus | reverse complement strand
GGGGGGGGGTGAAGGATGAAATATTATTACAACATCGTTGCAGTTTTTGACTTTAGAGCTGCTTAAATTTGCCAGTGCCCTCCTTAACCTTTTTTTTTTAGTTATAAGCCCTGAGTTAAAAGCTGTTTGTGTTCTGTTCTGCAGTGGGCAAACTGATGGAGCTCCACGGTGAGGGCGGTGCCGGCAGTGCTGCAAAGGCATCCGGTGATGACACTGGAGCCAAGGTGGAGAGGGCTGATGGATATGAGCCCCCCATCCAGGAGACAGTCTAAAACACCCTGACAGATTTAATAAAAAATGTAAATGACCAACAAACTGTTTTCTGTCTTGTGTTTTTGTGCAGATAGTAACAGGACTAGTAGAGGCACAATAGGAACTAGTACAAGCAATGAAATCAGATCCAATAACCCTTAAAAAAAAACTGAAGCTTGTGTTCAATTTGAGACTCTCACACTTTGAAGCTACAGTCTGAAAGTTGTATTTACACTGTATTATAAGGTTCATATTTTGTACCCATATGGGACTAACATGTTGACAATCTGTGCTAATTTTATATTTAATTTGGGAATATGCTGCAAACTGCATAAAACCCCTCACTTTGCATTACAGGTTGTCACCTTAGTTTATATTTGCTTCCAAACAAAAGTAAGTAAATAAATCAAATCCTAATCTCGTAGCAATATTTGTTCCCCTGAAGTGGTCTGACCTTTATTTGAACCAAAATCCATGTAGTGAATAAACCAGGTTACAAAGGAAAAGTAGGAGACATCTTCAGGTATCAACTTCATGTTGTACACAATGTAATGAAGATACTTTACAAACTATAATGGGAGAAAAATAATGAGACAAACCACTAGATGGTGCAAATGTACAGCTGGTGAAGAATCCAAAAAAGTCAGCTTAAGTAAAAATCAATATCCATATTAATAGTCAGCCAGCTATACTCTTTATTTATAACCATGATAAATTATACAGTGAACACTTAATTTTAAGTTGATGCAGCAGGTGATAAAAGATGTTGCACTAATTTGAGATGAAATACTGCATTCCAGTGTAAGAGAGTTCAGTTCAGACTTCCACTGCTGAAAACATTTGTCCTCAGATCTCATTTCAGCTCCGGTCATCCAACAGTGTCTCTCTTTTTTGTTGTCATACTGAAAGCCACATGGCACTACTCCAGTACTTGCACATAGTTTCTAGGGACCAAGGCCCGTTTTCCTCTCAAATCACCCAGGAACCATTCTTCATCAACGGTCTCCAGACTGGTTATAATATCCCCAACCTGAGAAAGAAGAAGGAGTGAGAGGTTGTCTGAATGGCAGTGCCTTTAATAGATAGTTTTCATCTATGAATTTGTGACATTTATTCATAATGGGGAAAACAATCAATCACAATACCTGCAGAGAGAGCTCCTCATCACAGTCTGACGTGAAGCTGTACAGAGCCCTGCCTCTGCCACCACCAGCAGCTGCATTCTGCTGGTTATTGGACGACTGTTGGCCTGTTGAAGAATGCATGTACTGAATCACTGGGTAATACTGATGCTGGCTCAGTAAAACTGTCCATTTGTGCCAATTAGAGCTGAAACAATTAGTAGATTAACAAAAGATTGGCAAATATTTTGACAACCTATTAATCATTTAAATCATTTAAAGTACAAATGCCATACAACATCCTGTGCTGCTTAATAGTGAGTATTTGGTGCTTTTCTTTGATTTATGAAATAGTAAACTGGATATCTTGGTCAGGCCAAACAAGTAATTTGAAGACTCAGCTTAGGTAAAATTGTGAACGGCACCTTTATAGATCAGACAATGAATTGAGGAATTAATTGTCTTTATTGACACCCTTATGATAAGATCAGTGATGGCAACAGGCTGGAAGTACTGGAGATAATGATGACAATAATTTTGTCATAACAACACACCGATGCCGTAAGAACTTCATACCTGTGCTACTCTCAACAAAAGCCCTGGGGAACACGCCCTCTCTGCCGTTGAGCCGGCCGCAGCTCCACTCAGCGTCGATGTGCTGGGTGATCAGGATGCAGTCGCCCCGCTGAAAGGACAGGTCGCCGTCTGAACTCCCGGCAAAGTCATACAGAGCCACCACCCACTCCACATTGGACTGAGACGCCTACAGAGTGAGCAGGACAAGAGAAGACAACGTACAGTTTACCTTTATCTCTGGTTTTACAGAACACTTTTGAGTGTGTTGCAAAATGATGGAGCTGTTGATATAAATATTGGTTACCTGAGCAGGTTTGGCAACTTTAGGGTGTGTATTCGGAGAAGCAACCATGCCTGTGGGAAAAAAATGACATACATGAAATGAAACACATACACCATCCAATAAGAAAGAACAAATCTGTGGGCACAGTTTGAGGTAGTTATTATTTAAGTATTGATGTATTAATGAAATAATGCAGTGCCCCCTCTGTATTTTTTCTGTCAATTTGTAGGGTTTTGTGACCCGGGGGTGTAGTTTATATTCTATATTTTAATACTTAAATGTTTTTAGGCTGATTCCAGCATTTTTACACTGTGTATATTTCAATTTGGGGACTTGTAGGCCAACAAAATGAATATACAAAATCACTATTTATATTTCTCCACCAGCAATGAAACAGCATTTCAAATTTCATGACGGGGAATAAAACTGTAATGTATTTTCCTAATAATTTGCTAGGAAGGTTCCTGGAAATAACTGTAATCTGGTACTAATTATAGGGAAAATAGAGACAAAGTTCTGTGACAGTTATTTTAGCTAGAGTTCAGTTCATTGTGTTGAGTTTATAAGTACTTGTTGATTACATAAAGAAACCTGCAGAAATTATAATAAATAAATAAATTTAATAAATTATAATAAAAACAGCTAACTGAAAAAAAAAAAAAATATATGAAAAATCCAAATAAATAAAACATTTTTTTTTAGAAATCTGGAGGGAGGGACTTCAACTCATGATCTCAGTATTTGTAAACTCATGGCTATGACCCTTTTTGCCTTGTTGCACGGGTGTGTTGAGGCTTCAGGTTCACTGATGAGACCTTTTGTAAACAGCTATTTAATGAAATAGAAACAGAAGCACAAATTCCTGACATGCCACAGAGGGAAATGCCAACATCAAGGGAAAAGGATGGATAAAGGCTCTTCACTGATGGACACAGCCGCTCTTTTGTTCTGATTCGAGGATCAAGAGGATAACATTGTTGTGTTGGTGTGGTGTAAATGTTCCCATTTTAAGACATTGGCAAATGTGTAATACAATTTCAACTCACTCTTGGTGGCCAAATCAGCACAAAGTGAGAAGAATGAATGGATTTAGTCTTGGTGCTTCCAGGTAATCTTACCAGGCAGTGCTATCCTGGTGGGCTGTGTCTGCTGCTGACTTGGGGGTGGGGGCAGATCTTCAATGACCTCTACAAAGTTAAGAGGGAAGATACCGGTAACGGCACCAATCTGTCCCTGAGCCCATTCCTGTCCGACGAATGCCTTCAGCTGGATCACGTCCCCCTCAGAGAATGACAGCTCATTACTGTGCTCCCCCTCAAAGTCGAACCTCGCCACGCATCTCGGACCACTTCAGGGTAGGCAACAACATTACAAACATCAGATTAGTACATTGCGGTAGTTTGTAAAGGCTAGTGCAAAGAATTTAGGATATAAAAACAGTACCTGACTGTTGCAGGTGGTGGCTTCGCTTTCCGTTCAGGCAGGGGTTTTGGTGAATTTGACTAATTGGAGAAATGATCATGAAATTCTTTAATACATACATACATACATAGTAAACATCTACAAATTACAAGCCTTGTTGTCACCAAAGAGGTGATCAATGTTTTGCAAGAATGGATTTCAATGGTTGAAACTTACCAGGACTTTGACATAATTGGCGGGAAAGAAACCAGTAGATCCCCTACAAGTGCCTCTGTACCACTCACTGTCCACCTGCTCCACCATGGTCACGACATCCCCTGCTCTCAGACCCAGCTCTCCTGGACCCTCTGTGTATGCAGAGCAAAACCATCAGCTGTTTATGGCATCATAAACATAATCTAAACATACCCAAAAAACTTACAAATGTAAAACAAGAAATCATTTGAGGAATTTCAGTCACACTAATTAGGATTATTTTCAGCCAGCTGGTATCAAGGTTTTAAAAATGAACACGCATCAATAGAATAGTTTGACATTTTGAAAACAGACTTATTTATTTATTTGCTTTCTTGCCAAGAGTGAGAAGATTAATATCAGTCTCACATCTGTGCGTTATGGATATGGAGTCAGGCTAGGTAGCCTAGCATAAAGACAGGGAGCAGGGAGAAACAGCAGAAACAGTTTCTGTTTGTGTATGAATATTATGGATATTACATGTTCATTAGTGAGCTGTTGGTAGGCCTATTTTTGAATTGTGGACAGAGCCAGGATAGCTATTTCCTCCTGCTTCCAGTCTTTCTGCTAAGCTAAGCTAATTGCCTCCAGGCTCCAGCATAAAGACTGGAGGCACAGGAACAAAGCTAGTCTGGCTCTCTCCAAAGTTCAAAAATACCCTCTACAAAAGCTCACTAATTAGCGTCTTGTATGTAGTTTGTTTAATCTGTGTATTTTGATTTGAATTTCCCCCTGCTTCGTCTTTATGCCAAGGTAAGCTAATTGCCTCCAAGCACTAGCTCCATAACCACATAACATAGACTTGAGGGGGGTATCAATCATCTCATCAAACTCTTGGTAAGAAAGCGAAAAAGAGTATTTTCCAAAATGTCTAACCATTATTTTAATATATTATCTCATTTTAGTGTTACTGTCTAATCAGCAATAGCTTGGTTTAAAAATAAACTGATGTGTCACCTGGAATGAAGTCATGTACGGCCTGCACCTTAAGCCCATGACCAGCTCCACCAGAACCTCCCTATAGGGAGAGAACAAAGACACTTAAAGGTTAATGTATCAGAGCCCACTGGGCACAAAGGAGCAAGTTAGTCTCAAGTATCAGAGACATGTATTTACTCATAAATGAAGGACAAGTTACCTGTGGTGGGGACATGTGTGAGACGGAGTCAAGAGGAGTTATGATCTTCATGCGAGACTTGTGGACTCTGCCTCTGGTGTCTCCAACTTGGCACTCGAACGTATTGTGGTCAATCTCCCCCAGCAGCAGGAGCACTTCATTTTTCTATTGAAAAGGCCAACAAAAGGTGTTCACTGTTGGTGAATCAGCTCTATAGATTGTGGAATTGAGACTAGTACTTTCACTTTTATGTAAAGGCAATATGTAAGCCAGTAAAAGTAGTTTAGACACCTGAAATGACAGTTCTCCTGTATTACTCCCATTGTAGTCAAAGGTAGCAATCCCATGAGAAAGTTGAAGCTGGTGAAAGAAAGCAAAAATGAAACAGGTGCTCATCGAGTGTTATTTGAGACATGATTATAGCACTTAGTCGTGCAGTGGGATCTCTCTCACAGTGTATTTGTTGTAGAGACGGTGGCCAGGGTTGGGTCTCGGGGGTAAGACGGGTCCTTTCCTGTGGGGCTTCTGCGCCTGGGGTTTAAATGAAGCTTCCCGTGATACTGATTGGGATCGACCTGTGGCCTGAAGGCTGGGTGGGGGAGGTCTTCCTGGGCCTGTTTTGGCTGGAGGTGGGCGAGGTGGGAGGGTTTTGCTCTTACTCAGCTTCCTGAAGTGCAACACCATCATCAAGTTGAGTAGAGTGGCATCTTTACAAAATGTACCATCATTTAACATTTAAATGTTACCACTAGATTTTGTCCTTTCACTCACCGAGGTGGTAGTGATGGCTCTGGCCCAGATTGGAAAGACTCCTGCAAAAGAATCCAATTGTGCACTTTTATTAGCACTAAAACAAACTCACAGTCTGCAGCACTGGAAACCATAGAAACCAGGCTGCAACACATAGCATTCAGCCACAGCTAGCTTCAGCTCAACAACAGGGAATGTGTTCATGGGGCTACAATAGTTTCTTTGTTTGTGGAGAGCAGAGGAAATGAAGCAGGTAAGCCACACAGCTGACAGACAAGATAAACCTGATTGAGAGAGACTTCCGGGACTCAAAATGCACCACATCATAGCTTATAAGTAGATATACACTAATAGCACAAAGGTTAAAGAACAAAGACAAGAAAAATCTCCCCCCTGGTGTATCTGTGATGTTAAGAGGTAGTGTTTACAAAGTTTATAGGTTTGCGACCACTCAGTGTGATACAAATCCTACCTGGAGGGGGAGGACGGGTGTCAGGCTTTGTTTGTGGTTCACTGAGGTGTTTAGGTAACCCACAGGCTTCTGAGCAGGGAGAGGAGGGGGGCTGTCCTGAAAATTATCTGACACTGAGAAGAGAATCGTCTTTACCACAACATACTGAAAACTTGTGCTCCATTATGATGTGTGCAAAGAAAGTGTTTTAAAAATAGAAAATCAGATACAATAAATATATCAAACTATAAAATACACTGTTTTGATACCATATAAAACATGGTATCTATGTCAATACCAAAATGCACACATCAAATGTAACAATTTAAATATACTTTGACAGTAAATCACACACATTTCAACAATCACATAAGGTTTACTGCACATTGGAGGGACATGGACTCACATGAACCAGTTTTGCTGGGGACCCTGATTGTTGTTGGTCTCCGTGTTATGCTTTGTCTGGTGAAAGAGCTGCCATTGCTGTCCACATCACGCTGAGGCTTGACCGGGATGTGATCTGAGCAAAGAGACACTTGACTGTATAGCTGTGTATTTATGTTACACAAACCAAAATTTGGAGCCGCACAATGTCAAACACAGTTTTAGTATATCATTTGTAATCCAGAACAACAGTGCTTCAACTAATTGCTGATTGATACATTTTACACTATTGTTAATTGATTATTCATTAAAGGAATAGTCTGAAATTCGGGGAAATACTCTTATTTGCCTTCTTGCAAATAGGTGAGAATATTAATATTACTCTCATGTCTGCATGTGAAGTGTGGAGCTGGAGCCACGAGTTGGTTAGCCTAGCTTAGCATAAAGACTGGACAGCTAGCCTGGCTCTCCAAAGCTTATCCAAAGCTTACTAATTAACACCTTGTATCTCATTTGTTTAACTCGTACAAAAAAACAGATGTGAAAACGACAATTTGTGGTTTTACACAGATTTATGTCCTGTGACGAACAGTTTATTCATCTGTCCAGCATGTCTGTGCAGCATCTACACCAATCTGTTGACTGTCAAGACATAGTTATAGCATATAACTTGTGAAATTGCCGTTTTTACATGTCTATTTTTGTACAGATTCAACAAATAAGATATGTGTTGGCAAGCTTTAGAGATGTTGGTGTATTTTTGAATTTTGCTGCTAGCTGTTTCCCCATGCTTCTGGTCCATATGCTAAGCTAACTAGGCTAATCTCCCCCCGGCTCTAGTTCTGCACTTAACGCGCAGACATGAGAGTGGTATCGATTTTCTTATCTAACTCATCTATTTAACGAAAGAAAGAGCACGAACGCATTTCCCAGTTGCTAGTTTGCTAGTTGATTGACAACAATTGATTAATCAACAAATGAATTAAGTGATTAATCTATAATGAACTTAACTTAAAATAAAATGCTACTCACTTGATGGACTGTCCACATTCTCATTCTGTCTAAACACGGAGGCCGAGTTGTGGTTGTTTATATTAAGGTTGGGTTTCAGAGGTTCCTTCAAAGGCTTCACTGGAGGTGTGGGGGGAACTGATGAAGGTTCCTCTTCATATATGCTGTTGGCTCGGGCCAGTACAGACGGACGTGATCTGTTTGGGATGGCCACCTTATTGTGTAAAGTCTCTAGTTCCTCTTTTATAGATAGTCCCACAGGTTTCTTAGGGGGCTGCGGTCTAGGGGCTGGTGTAGGGCTTTGGGGGACGTTTGTGGATGAGGCGTTTTGAGTGTCCTCATCTATACTGTGGTTAAACTGATGTCTAAGAGCTGCGGAAGGTTTAGCAGCAACTGGAGGTTTGCTGGTCGCCTTCCTGGGTCGAGGTTCTGGTTTGGTTGGTTCAACCACATTTCCCTCCTCGGTGTTGCCCTGGCTCTCAAAGGCCTGGATCCTGGCCTGGATATTGCGTTGACTGTGGTTGGTGTTCATCTCGCCACCAGCATCTTCACCTTGTAAGACCTCGTCTGATTGATTAACGATGTCACCGGTATCCTCACACTCGTTATCTGCACTAAAGACCTCCAACAACTCCTTTAAGTACTTATTTGAGGAGACGTCCTCTGGATCTGAGTAAATGCTGTCACAACTTTCACTGAGCTTGACCAAAGTCTGAACTTTGACCTCTTCTGTAGTTGCCTGCTTTCTGGTTTTTGTACGAGGAAGTGGAACGGGGCGTTGACTGTGTTCTGAGTCTGAAGAAGAGGGAGTAGTTTCAGCAGCAGAAAGATGTTTCGAGGGAATGTCCCAGTGTACAGTGACAGATCTGGTGCATGCGTGAGTGGACTCTGCTTGGTTGGGTTGATTTACATCTGACTTGGAGTCACTTTGGTCCTCAGTGTTTGTAGATACTGTAGTATTTGTTCCAACCTTCTCGACAGTTTCAGTGTCCGGTTCTCTGTCCAGTGGTTTCGGCAGTGATGGCCTTGGTGGTTTTTGTGGCTTTTTACCTGGAAGGAAATGTAATCATCATGAAAGAAGCATAATAGGGAGCAGAAATAGACTGAGACTTAAAACTGACAGTTCGGTATCACATTTACACCACCACCAGCGATTGTCATGTGCCTCACCAGCAGGTCTTTTCTCTGCTGACGGTGGGACAGTGGTGGATGTGTCTTCCCTCACAGGATCAGTCTGTGTGGCGCTTGTGGTGGTGCAGGTGGCCCGGCGGGGGGCTGCAGTGGGCTTGACAATGTGCTCTTCCTGGGTCTTCTCTTGGATCACCTGGTCATAGGATGGTGGGGGCTAAGTCATGAAAAAAAGAGGTGTTCACACACCCGCACACGTTATTTTCCCATATACTAAGGCATTCCTGCTTATGGTACCTTCTGAGTGTGTCAGGATCTTTTATTTAGTGATGTGCTGTATAAACAAGATTTTAAGGTTTTAACAAATGACGGGAGTTAACATTCTATAATTAAAAGCTTATATTGTATTTCTTAGGCTGACTCCAGTATTTTTAGACTTAATACATTCAAATTCTACTTTTGCCCATATATTTCCATTTGGTGTCTGCTCAACATTTTCTGAGAAGGGAAACTTTTATTTTTGTGCTCAGTTTGTATTTAGTGTTTTTTTTTTAATTTCTTGATTAAGGAGAAATAATCTTGGACAGCACAGAACCATAGCCATAACACACCTAATCTAAACAACTGGCCCGTCTGAAGAACCGAGCATTGTTCACTGATGAAAAAACAACCAAGTCAAACACTGTCTATCAGACGAGGCCTACCTGGGAAACAGCCTGGAGGCCTGCAGACCAGCCTGACTGAGGAGGAGGAGGGAAAACCACAGAGGTTCCTGAGAACCAGTTGTTACTGACCAGAGGTTCTGCTGAGACGATGGTGATCTCTGGTCGCCTGAAATTCAAACCATATATATCTATGGCACAAATTCAGAACTCCAAAATACACATGATTACAGATGATTTATTACTTGGTTTCTTTCTTAGCCTCGCTGGCAAAGTGCAGTGCTCTTTTCAGGGTTATTTGTAAAGCAACAAAGCAACATGCAACAAATTAGATAACTACAGTCATCTGTTTCAATCCACATCAATGAGAAGCAAAACGTCAAAGAAACATCAACAGTAATTATGAAGTTCTCTACTTGGGAATTTTTGTTTACAATACCTTCTTTCTCTGTTATGGTCGCTCTGAGAGTTTGTTTTTGCTGAAGGAAGAAAGATCACAGTAATTACATTTCGTAAATTTGCCTGCTACATCTACAAATAATTATATTTTACATTTATGTGTGGAAATTTGTCAAACATTATATAACTGTATTGTCACATTTCTGAGGGAAAAGATTTTGTTCATCCTGAAAAAGTTTCCAACTAGGCCTATATCACTATTTATGTGGGAGAACCATATAAATCGTGATACGCACAACAATTTCACGCACAACAATTTACCTTGGGATGAATAAAGTATTGTCTTATCTTATCTTACCTAATTCTGATTTAGATCTTTCATTTTCTACAAAAAGCTCAGTCAAGAATTAACCCTTGTTTAACCCTGAAGTTCAGTTTTGGCAAACTCACTTCGTTTGATAGCAGCTCGTATAGAAGACAGAGGTCCTTGGCTGAAAAGAGAGCAGAACAGGAAGCCCATTTATCATGAAGGTGTGGGGCTCATACAGAACAACAGCGGGCTCATACATTTGTGGTGACTCAATAGTTAAAAAGAAACCTCTTCGCTCACCCCTTGGCAACACCATACAATACGCTCTATCCATGCTGATACTTTATACTGTTGATGCCAAGTTATGCAAAGAAGGATTTTAAGTCTAACGTCTAACTTTAAACTAAAAGAAACAGACAAAAAGAAAACAGAAGAAAATGATAATATGTAGAACGATAAAAAAGGCTAAGAGCTGTACAGAGACGGGTAAAAGAATATAGGAAAATAAACAGGAAAAACGAAACAAGCTAAAATGATTTAAAAAAAGAGGAAAAGTTATACAAATGACTTTTTGAGATTTTAAAATATCTACAGATTTAAATTCAAATTATTGCTTATTGATACATAAAAGCGACTGGAAAAAGAAAAAAGCAATAAAAAACTTAATGAATAGTTTAAAGACTTTAAGAGTGCAAACAAATGA
Organism: Oplegnathus fasciatus; assembly: GCA_003416845.1. NCBI lineage: Eukaryota > Metazoa > Chordata > Actinopteri > Centrarchiformes > Oplegnathidae > Oplegnathus > Oplegnathus fasciatus. The sequence goes on along the minus strand of NTHP01000002.1, from coordinate 2,379,581 downwards.
ACAATATACTACATGATGAACAGTAGAAATGTCTTTAATGAAGTTCATAGTTTAATGTGTGTGGAAGGAGCTTAAATCTGCTAAATCAAAGTTCAGATAGTTATGGTTTAAGTAAAAGGAACAGCAAGATGGCTTTAGCTGTTCTGTTCACTTCTGCATTACTATTCAACAAAATATTGGTCATTCAAGGCAAAGATATTTTATATAGGATAAAGAAAACTGAAGTATCAGGTTTATATCACAAAACATACTGCCAGTATTGCAAAAAGTGATGACTTCCAGCAATATATAAGAGAAGAATAACATCTCTGCAATGCTGTTCATGTGCTCAGCTGAACACTACCTACCTTGCAAAAAAGTAGTACCACTTCCAGGTAAACACGGGACAAATGACTACTCTTCCACACAACACCTTCTCTCCAGACAGGAGCCGGGCACGTTTGACACGGTTTGATATCCTCAGGCTGTTTACCTCTCAGTGGTATAGATTATTTTCTAATCCTTAAATCTTTACTTTACACCAGCAGCATTATAATATTAAGATCCCCTCCCTGCGTTTGTTGTTTAAAAAGTGTCGAGATTAAACAACTGTGATACTCGGTGCCTGACAGTCTCTTTACCGAAGCTACTGTAAATTCTCCTGACAGCGGAGGCAGGCTCATCATTAACGCGTATCCTGCTCATTAAGGACTGACTGCACTATCTGGGGGAAAGACCAGCAATCCTTGCCCTCCTCTCGATACCACATGGTTTGTTTCAATTCATTAGCTAAGCTGTAAACACAAGGATCTTAAGGCACAAAACATCCTGCGTGATCTGTCATTAACTGTGTTTTTAAATAATCTTCCAAATCTCTTATGAGGTCTTCAAGTGTCAGTGAGGAGGCTATACTTCCCTCAATGTCTGTAAACAACTAAAAAATGCAGCATGACGTATTCGTCCCCATGTTGACCTCCTGTCTGTCAGTCAGTGAGGAGAGATCAGTGCATTGTTTGGTCCATTCACAACCTCACCATCAGCAGATCTGACTGTTAAAGGGAAAGTGCCCCGTTCCCAGCAACAGAAACAGTTTGGTGAAACTTAACAACTTTTGGGAGTAATGCAAAGAAAAACTAGGCTGAAGGAAAAATGACGTACCTAGAATGTAAATGATCTGGCTTGGTCCTTTCAGGATGATCTGTAGAGGAAAACAGAGAGGTACCGGATTTAAAAGTGATATGTAGCAGCAAACATAACATCCTGGTACTTTAATTAATGTCATGAAAATTTATGTCACTTAGTTTGTTATAGGAGTGGGCTATATGGATTAAATCCTCCATCACAGTATGTGTCTAATCTTTTAGTGCGATATTGATATATATGATACAGTATATTTGATAGAAAATCTAATTGAGAAACTGTTAAGGGATAGAATGAACAAATGGGAATGTCTAATTCTGTCTAATCCAGTGAATTGACAAATCAAGACACGCATTGATGCAAAAATAAAATCCAATATTACCATAGAGCAGTCCGTCTCATTGATTTGCTACATTGCCCACAACGGTCTAATACACAAAATATTAAAGAGATCGCTAACGTGAAATGGAAAAACCTCTGATGGTTGAAATTTTATATTGTCTCATGGTATAAATATAGATAGTCTGTTCTGTTAGTAGCAGGACAGTGACACTGTTTTCATTGTCTTGACGCCACTCAGGTACACTGGTTTTGAAATGAGACAATGATTATAAGGTTAAAGTACTGACTTTCAGCTTTAAGGGTGTTTGAAGGTGTTCACGTCTGTATTGAGTGTGATAGTGAAGGACTGGTAACACTTTCAATATAGTACATTGTCCCCTAATTTGAGTGACTTGCAGCAGGATGTTGATCCCAAATATACAGACAAGGCAACCGAGGACTTTTTAAGGCAAAACTGTGGTCAGTCACCTGACCTTACAGTATGAGTTTCACTTGCTGAGGACCATCACCTGAAGGCAAAAAGCTCCTGAAAAAAGCAAGAAGTGAAGATCATGCAGTGCAGGATTGGCAAAGCATCAGCTGTTGTTTATTGGTTCTAAACTTCAAAAATGCATTGACTGCAAAGGATTTGCAACCAAATATTAAATAGATCATAATAAATAATAGAATACGTTTATATATAAATTATATATATATATATATATATATATATACACGTTACTAAACTATTGATCTGATGTGGCTGAAAACACCTTAAAATTAAGACTGAGAGTCAGAACTTCAAAGCGAGTTTATGCAACTTTTGCTGAAGAGCGGTCACTGTGGCCACCAGAAGCAACGATGGGATAATGCTGAATGCTGAAACGTAGTGTAACAGTAGCGAGAAGAGACATAAAGTCAGAAAAGAGTGAATCAATAATGTCAGTTTCACAAAAATATCTATCAATAGTTTGCTCACGTTAGCTAACATTAGCCATCGTAAGCTGCCAGGCCGAGTAAGGCTGTAGCGAGGGTCTGGATTTGAGCAAGGATGCATTTTATTGCTTATGAATTCAACTTTTTCATTTGTACGGTAAGAGGAGCGATGGCGTCATCACAACTTTCAGAGGCTACATAGTCTCACTTTAAGTCATAGCCATCGTTTCATTTTAAATACTACTTATTTCCGGACGTTATAAACTAGAAATACAAGAACCTAACCCTAACCAGCAGGATCAGCAATTAAATCTTGATGAACCAGTTGGTCTTAAGTGTGTTAGTGCTTCCAAATCTAAATTTAGAAAAAGAGTCATGATCATGCGCCAGATTATGCGTGTGATTTTCCTTCATACAGAGAATTGCATAAATTATTAGGAGCAATGCTATACATTCCCTCATTTTTACATGTCATGAATTTACATTTTATATCTTCTATTACACGTAATTCACGTACAGAAGACAGAAAGACTGTAACTGGACACATACACAGACAAAACAATCAAACATTTAGCAATATAAGTAACCATCATCACACTGAATGTCTTTATAAAAATCCTTAAACAGAAGTCCTACAAACGGAGGCAGTTTGGTCAACAGATGCTGTGTTGTGTTAATGTGATTCTACAACAATACTACAAGGTGGCCCTAAAGATCAGAAATAAGGCTGTTGTAAAGGACACACATTATGTTGGTTGAAAGGAAAGTCAGTATTAAAATGCCAGATTTTATAATGATGTTCTTTTTGTACCCTGGCTAAAGTGAAATGAACTGGTTCTTTGTAGGTGCTGCTCCAGACACACACAACACACTTTGTTCTATTATTTCCTGGACTATTTGGCAGTGACCTGAATTTCCTTCACAAGTGTTAAAGGAGCTAAAAAGCAGATTTCACGTCCCAGTCTGTTAGTTAACAGCTAGGCTAAGGAGCAATATCTGAAATGCAAACAATCTAATCTGATGAGAGGTGATTCGTTTCCTTATATTTGAGAGTAAACTCTTTAGAAGAATACAGAAAAGATCCAGGCAGTGAAGTCAGCATTGTTGTTAATGCCTCTAGCCTGAAACCATGACCTCGTCGGCAAACAAATCCACCTGTCACACCTGTGACTTGTTATCTGTTAGTGCAGCAGTGCTACAGCCTCAAGTTACACTTTAACAACGTGTGAGAAGAGAGTTTCTGCACTTTCACTTAATGAGAAAGACGCTTTTTTAGCAAGACAAAGTATTAAGCTCTGTTACTTCACACACACATCGCTGTTTCCTTGTAAACATGCATGAAATAACAGCGCAGTTGTCTGGTTAACTTTACTTTTTCATGCATGCATGTGATGTGCTGTAGCTCTCTACAGAGTGTGTCCCTTGTGGTACTATGCAACGATGCCCCTACCTGTAAGGAGTTAAAGGAATAAATATCAAATCTTCAGCATCAAAGGGATATTTCCACCAGGATCCAAACCTCCCGCTCCATCGTCATGAGTGTCTGAGTGTGAACTTGAATGTAGCACTCACACACCCACAGACAACAGAAAAGAGAGGGAGGGCCCTGTAATATCTCAGCTCTCCTGTGTTTACTTGGCCAATCTGATGAACTGGAATGTGGTCATTCAGGAAGTGGTGGTTGTGCCACACAACACTGCACCGTCACTGTCTGTTTCCTACAAAGTAAAAGGTCACAGGGACATTCACACTGCTCTGTGCCATTCGTAACTGGCATTAGTCTAAAAGTACTTATTAATATTAATAATTAACCTCAACAGCTTTGATTGCACCTCTTCTAAGTCATAAAGTCACAGCCTATTTGTTTGGCTGACAACTGAACTGGTACTCATCAATAAACTAATCAAACTTTATATAATACAGCATCTTTCATCCTGGTTAGTACAAATTACTTAACAGATGAGTATAACTGAAAAAAATACCACAATAATACAAAATAAGAACTGTGAATCAATGGAGACTACACAAGCAAGATGCTGAAGTAAATACATATGAAGATAAATGATTAATAATATAAACTACAAAGTATTAAGAGAAAATGTGTGATCACAGAAACACTCTGGACTAAATCCAGGCGAGAAAGGAAAGCTTTTCAGTTAAATAAAAAATAAAAAATATTAAAATTTTAAGCTTCCCTCTGATGCTCTGGGAGGCTGCTTCAAAAGCTTGGCGCTAAATGCTGCTTCACCAAAGGTTTTCATTCCGCACTTTGAAACTGTTAAAAGGCTCCCAGAGCACCTGGGGTGCCCTCCTGGTTCGCACAGTACATTAAAGACATTGCAGATATGTCGTCCAATATGAGGCCATGTAGTGCTTTAAAAATAGTGATTTCAAAATCAACATGAAAACTAACAGGTCATCTGTTGAGGGACTTATATGTGAAATATTTCCTCTTAGTTCTCATTCATACAGGAGATGACGTGGCTAGTAGACAACTAGTATTGGCATTAATCTCTTTGTATCACTTTGTTTATGCACTTTGGTGATAGGACATTTGGTGGTATTCCAGATATGAGCCTTACAGTTGCATTCAGAGTCAAAAATAACATTTTAATAGCTGGCTGGGGTTCAGTCTTAGTAAAAGTACCAAAAACCGGCACTGGTCAAGCTGTAGGAATGGTTGAGACATTAATATCTCAAAAACATTAACTGGAAGAAACACCAACATAAAGTTGTGTATTATGAGCTCATCTATGAAAGGAGATACAAGGAGATGACCCTGCCTGGGACACTGAGAAAGCACACTGGTATGTAGATTCAAAAGCCCTAGATTTGATCCCGATATAGCCTGTGGGAACGTCACAAGTTACAGGATATATGAGATTTTTTTTAGGTGAATGTAGGCCAGTTGAGGACAGGCCAATTCTACTAATGTGACTTTTGCCCTGGACTCGCTTTCACCTGCTGTCAGTGTTTATCTAAAATATGAATCAAACATTACAGGACACTTAAGACAGACAAAGCAGGCATTCTTAATTGGGTGTGACATCCATTAAAAGTCCAACATATCCAATTAAAAAAGATAAAATGATGATAAAATGTGACAGAGTCTCATGGAAAAGAGCTATCCATGCCATTTAGCCTCCACGCAAACAAGACTAAGAGTCCACAGCCATGCTAGCAGCTGTGTGAGGTACAGTGGTGCTTTGAGCTAAATGCTAACAATGACAATGCTAACGTGCTGATGTTTAGCAGGCATAATGTTTACCATGTCCACCATCTTAGTTTAGCGTGTTAGCAGGCTAACATGTGCTAATTACCACCAAAGACAAAGCACAGACGAGGCTGATGGGAATGTCAGTAGTTTGGAGATATTGGAGAAATTGAAATTTTGACCTGATGGTGGCGCTAGACAAAAGATCAGGAGATCACCAAACTTATTACAATTCACCCTATGGGGAACATGACTGTCTGGCAGCATGATCTGGTCTGACGGCATCCCACAGTTGTCGAGACATTTCAATCTGAACCAGAAATGTCAACAGGATGTCAGTATTCATCCTCTGGGGACTGTGGATATCTGCACCAAACTTCACGGCGATCCATCCAATAGTTGTTGAGATATTTCAGTCAGGACCAAAGTGGCGAACCAACATACTGACCAACTGACTGACCAATGAACCGACATTGCCATCCCTTAAAAAGCACGCGTTTATAGTACCCCCAGAAAATGGAAATCCCTGCCAAATTACTTGACGTGAACACCTCATATACAGTTTTGGATTCTCTTTCTAAATCGGCATATATCCCTTGTTATTTGTAGACCACTGACACCCAAAAAGACGCCACAGACACACGAGAAAGCTGCTGAAGTCAGCAGGAAAGGCTTCCCTTCACAGCCGCACTCTCACTTGAACACATGCTGACATTACTCAGCACAGCAGCAGCAGTCACGGAGCAGCTGGTGAAGCGGATGGCAACAAAGGGAAAGAAAGAAAAACAATCTGCCTCTAAGTGTCACACTCCACCAGCCAGACTGCACTAGTGAAGTCTGATAAAGGGTTTAGCTTCAGTCTTTCTCCAGCAGCAGTCTCCAACAGGCATGGACACGTTTGCTGATTCAATTATACATCATAGTGCGTCATATTTATATTATATTTCATGCAGGCCGGGTCTGTCGTTAACAGATAATTGTACAGAACAGATCTGCCCTCACTTGAAAAACAAGACACGTGAAGCTGGTAGATGATGGTGTTATGCGTGACTAACATAATGTCAGCATCTGATGTGGACCTTTCGTCAGAGAAGATTAGATGGTGTCAATGCAGACGAGTGATTCACAGTGGAAACTACCCGAAATAGGTAGATGATGTGGATCCATAAAGCCGAGGGCCGACGCAAACCGCCGGTGATGGAATTTTTCATATTAAAAACATTATTCTGAAAGGACGGAAAACTGAATCGAGTACAGACAAGTACAGCTTGTTCATGACACAGCAGCCTGTCTGCCCAAAGAGACTGACAGAAATTCCCATTCAGACAGCTGGTGGGGTCAGGGTGTGGTGTTTGTGTGTGTGTGTGTGTGTGGGGGGGTCTGAGCTAATACACTGGCTGCAGATAGCTGGGCAGGGCAGGGCACAGGGGAGTTTGAGAAATAAGTGTTTGCACACCAGGTGCTGCTAAGAAAAACAAGGAACAAAGAAATGTGTGTTATGAACCATAATAGAGTCTGAAATTGTTTTAATACTTACTTTAATACGTTTGTTCATTAAATCACAGGCTTAATACTGACTACAAATCTGTGAGCAAGACAGAACTAAAAGGAACAAGAGAGAGTCATTTGCTTTCCAGCGAAAGGTGACGCATGTTGGTATGAGGTGTGTGGGCCAAAGTTTCTATAACCACTAAGTGGCTGACTGAAAAGGGTAAGTGGTGTTACCGTAATAAGGTGACAGACAGGTTACTTCTCTGTTACAGGCATGCAAATGTCATTTACTGAGATATCCATCAGTGGCTGGTATTAATGACACTACATGGAGCACTGAGGATCTTTCAGCGATAAGATGACAAGGAAATAAACATTTGTGCTGTCAAGTCATTACTAATTAAGTCCTTTATGACAGATGGTGTACAGCGCATCATTTCACTGAATGAAAGCAAGCATGTTGTTTATATCGTCCTTTAGTATTTTGTCTTGAACGGAAAAAATGCTTTTGAAGTGAAGTTTATTTCCATCCAGGAGACCGAAACTTGACAACCAGCCTCACTGCTTCATACTGTACAAGAGTTTTGTGTCTCATAGCAACTGAAGGAGCATCTGAAGTATCAAAGTAAAGCTGTTAACATACTTGTAAAGATATTTCGTTGTAAGGATCTTTTAAAGCGACTTGATCAACACAGTATATTCATCCATGTCAGAAGATCAATCCAATGTTTTTGAAGTGTGTGTCTGTCCATACATAGATACTTTTTTTATTGACATAGGCCTATCTGTGTGGTCGACAATACACTGGATGCCTACAGTGATAGCAAAAAAAGTAATTAGTTAAAGGGCGACACCAGTGTTTTTGGATGTTAGCACCTCATCTACAAATCATGCAGACATTTTTGCTGTGCAGTACTTGATGTTTGATGTATTTTTCCTGCTATCCCACACCTCCATTAGTTTCCATTCATTTCAAACAGCAGACTGTTTGTTTTTTGAGATATAAATCAGTGCAGATATTTCACATCAATCTTTAATTACATCACCTCACAACAACAATGCAACTGAGTTCCAAGAGTTTGCTAATTGATTTTCATCTACATAAATGAATAGAAAACAATGGCTGGAATAGTATTAAGAATACACCCAAATATCTTAAACACAACAGCATGATTAGCTAAATGATAGTAGTGATTTGTAAAAAAAAAGAAAAAAAAAAGATGGGAAACCGCTGGTATGCTCTTTTAAAATCATTTAACTCATAAATCTTTTGAAGTCTGCTCCATTTCGACAACAAATGATGAACTGACAACATGTTTTACAACCAAGTATCCGTTAGATGTTTCAGGAAAGTGTTGAGCCCATCAGGGGATTGTCAGCCTGGTACATTCCCAAACATACCTGTTGTTTGGCTTCTGTTCCGGACGCCCCGCAGATCTCTGCGCTCCCCCTCTTCCTCCTCTTCGCGCCGGGCTTCGGCCATCGCGATTTAAAACAATATCGAAAAAAAATGAATAAATAAAATATACCAGAAATCTTTCAGTAGAAATGTAGCCGGTTCATCTGTGTACACAGTGGATAAAAGCTGGGTTACTGTCCTGTCCACTGGAAGTTTCAGTTGGTCCTGCCCACAGCGGCTCTCTCTCTCTGCCCGCAGTGGATGGAGGTGGTGCCACTCACCGTGAGGACCCCAACAGGCGACACAGTCCCACTTCTGCGTGGGAATGAACACAGTCAAAGCAGGATTATCCCGTCAGCCCATCGTTGAAACTTCTCTCTTCTCTCAAGCTAAAGAAAATACTCATTTTGGGGGTTTCTTGTGAAGAGTGTTGAAAGGCAGCGATTTTGGTGCGTTGTCTCCTCAGGTCAGGTCAAGTCAGTTTTATTTATATGACAAAATATCACAAATCACTTTGCCTCAGGGGGGTTTACAATCTGTACAGCATACAACACCCTCTGTCCTTAGACCCTCGATTCAGATAAGGAAATACTCCCCCAAAAATATAGACCAGATTAATATTTTAGTTGTTTAGTCAAGTGTTCAATTATATTTTATGTACCTTTTATCTCCCAACATGAACTTCTAAATGTTGTTTCAAAGCCTTCTCCAAACTGCCAGGAAAAAAAGTCTCATAGAACAGTTTGTTGGCCTAAAAGTGTTAAATTTTTACTTATATTAAATCTAAAAATACTGGAATCTGCCTATAAATTACCCACCACGTGTAACTTTTAAAGTCTTGAATTAAACTAAAAACAACAAAATCCTTCAATGTCCTTTTTACAGGAGAAAATCTGTGACAGGACACTTCATCAGAAACTTTTTGCTGCTGTTCAAAAGTCGCTTGTTGTGAATTTGGTGTCATGTATTATAATCACTCTCTTCCAGATACTCATTCAGCATTAATATCTCTCTTTTATCTCACATGTGTTTGGTATTGATGCTCAGCCATCTGGAAAAATCCTTGTTGAATCATCTTCAGTGGTGGAATTTATTAGGTGCATTTACTCAATATTGTCCAATTTTGAGGTACTTTACTTGAGTGTTTCCATTTTATATTACTTATATTGTTATACTTCTACTCCAATATTTTTTGGAGGCCAATATAGCCTAGTACTTTGTACTCCACTGCATTTATTTGATAACTTTAGCTGCTTTGCAGAGTCAGATTATTAATACAAAATATGATCAATTATGATGTATTATTAGTAGTATAGTTACTGTAAATTACCCTGTTATCAGTTGAAATCAGCCCCATCTTTACCAGCTGCAACATTAAAGTGATGCTTACACATTAATGCATCACTGTCTATAATCCAAAAACATATATTTTTGTGAAATGTGCCATTCTGCATAATGAGTACTTTTGGTATTTTAAGTACATTTTCATGTACAATTGTACTTTTAACATTTTGATTGCAGGACTTTTACTTGTCACAGAGTATTTCTGCTACTTTTACTAAAGTAAAAGATCTGAGCACTTCTTCACCACGTGTCATCTTCATACAGCAAACACTTCCTCTGACTACATGGAGACACAACTGTTCTTCCACTAGATGTCGCTACAGACCTGGTCATCTTTATAGCCTGGTTACACAAACAAAATCAAGAATAAATGTCACTTTCATTTGAATCAGGGCCAAAGTTTTCAGTTTAGTAATCACCACAGAATAATAACCTGGGAGGAGTGTTTTCATTTCTAGATGAGTTTGCTTCTAAGTGCTTAAATCGTGACTTGGGCTAAATGTGTCCTTCAATCAAGCATAAATGCAGGTTCTGCCTTTTTCATAACTCTACAGTGTAATTTCATGCTGGAAATCACAATGATCATGATACCACTGGAACTGCGGATGGGAACACTTGGTGGATTTAGGGATACTGAAGCCTTTATACAGGGCTTTATACAGAACAGAGACATTTAGGAAGCAATATAATGTGGGGAAAATATACATCTCACATTTAATAGTTTAAAACAGGACAAAATAAGTCTAATAATCCTCGGAGGAAAGTCTTAATCTCTGGATCAGCTGGACTGGGAATAAGAAATCAAATCCTATTCTTTAAAAGACTCATTTGGAGAGAAATTATGTCAAGACAAATGAGACTTAATTGGTCATGTAGCTCTTATTCACCCTGTCTTTGTACCTCATTGTTTTTGTCCAACAGGTGGCGACCTACTGTGGGAGGTGTATGTCAAATTTGAACTATAATCTTATCTCTTATTTTGATCTTGTCTTGATGAAAGTATCCTCTGTGGTGACTTTTTAACCGCAGGATCAGGCTGATCTTGTAATACAGGAAAATAAGATTGGGAAACTTCTCATCCAAATTAAGGTTTTGGGAAACTGGATCATGGAAAGTATTGATTTCACCGAGAGGAGGGGTGCTTCTGGAGACCAAACAAGCCAGCTTTAATCTAACGTCTGTATTAATAGCAATACAACATGACTACAGTACATGGCACTTATTTTGCTTTGCATAAAAGCCACTCATCATTCCTCGCAGGTTTCTTTCTCACGAGGGAAACTACAGCGCGTAGAAAATGAGAAACACACATGAAACTACTCCACCAGTGGATGTGGGCCTGCTGGAGCTCAGTGGGAGGAGCGTTCATATGAGGATTAGTGCGGTGTCACCTATGAGTGTGTGTGTGTGCGCCGTGGAGCAGGTTGAGGAACCCGGTAACACGTATAACACCTCCGCGATCTGTTATTAAAGGGGGAAATAGAGGAGCTGCGACCAAAAGCGACTCTGTTATTGATCCCTGAGAGGACGTACTGAGTGTGTTTGTGGTTAAAGCTGCTGATCGCCGCTCACACTGCTGTGCGCTCTTTTCCGTCCAACCGGAGGATCCCGTCCGTCCGACGGTAAGAAAGAAAGAAAGACAGAGAGGAACACAACACTTGGGCTTGTTTACAGCTGTAGCTTTAACTAACCTGTTAAATTATAACATGGCTGGGGCATCTCCGGTGTGGCTGGACCATGTGTGTGCGGGTGTTTTGCTTTCTTTGACAGTTGTCTGTGATTGACATGTGCGGGTGTGTGGAAGGGTTGGGTATCTCGAAAGTGTTGTCAAGGGGGGGAAACCAGAAGTATCTGCTGGGCTTACTGGGGTATTCCCAATAGAAGAACTACTTAATTTCATTCTTTTAAAGTTAAAGAAGTGAAAAACTAAACTGCGTAATTACTCCTCAGCTGTGTTTCCACTCTGTGTCCTCACCATAGAGACAAAGTGGACCCACCCTATCTCTAATCATAGTTCACAATTTTTGCAACCTCAGCCAATAAACCAGCCACTGCTTAATAACATGTTCTCAAATGGATCTGGTTTCATAAATCCTGCAGAAACCTGCAGCGCTCGTAGCGTCATTCCTTCAAATATCTTTTATCCATGCACGTGCTGTTGTTGTCAGCTCCTGGTAAAGTTATTTTGCAGCCTCTTAGGAGAAGTCTGAAGTGCAGCCTAGTTACCTGACCTGATTCACCTCCCAGCCCCCCCCCTGTCCTAATGAGCTTTGAACTCAGATATCCATTGTGAGGGAGACAGAGGGCAGGCGGTGTTGAGTTCCCAGCAATCATCATTAATGTTTCATGTGCTGGCCATCTTGTGTGAGTGTCATTCCTTCACAGGTGTTCTCTTCCACCTGCTAAATCAGTGTTGTTCACAATCACCTGATGTAAACTGAGCGTTTGAGCCTCTTTTTTGAGGGGTAGATTAAAAGTGCGTTATTGTTGTTGTTCAGGGCAGAGGAGTTACCTCATCCTGATTTATTACTCAGCTGCAGGGAGGTTATTTTTTCCACCCTGTTTGTTTGTGTGTTTGTCTCTTTGTAATTTAGCTGGATATTTCAAAAGCTTGTTAATGGAAATTTAGGGCTGTGATTTTCTCAATTAAGCAGTTACTTGTTTTGTCTATAAAACAGCAGAAAATAGTGAAAAATGCTGATTCCCAGAGCCCACGGTGACTTATTCAAACAGTTTATTTTGTCCGTTGAACAATCCAAAACCCAAAGATCTTTAGCCTACTATCATAGGAGACATAGAAAAGCACCAAATCCTCCCATTTGAGAAGTCTGAATCAGAGAATATTTGCCTGAATGACTCAAAAAGATCAACAGATTATGAAAATAGTTTCACTTTATCACAGCTCTATAAATTTGGTAGATTAGACTCTTTAACAATGCAGCGTAGGGAACATTTTAAACATTAAAAACAACTTACGTGAACACACTTGAATGTAACAAACTTGGCACAAGTACAATTGCCTCTGAATAATTATTGCCTATTATTATTATTATTATAAAAGAGAAATCTGGAGCATTGTGCATGAATGTCTTCATGCCAGCCAAAGCTACGATGACTTTATGGAGGTTTGACAAAAATATTCTTCCACTTATGGGAACGTTTGGAGAGGAGTTTGGCCGGTTGTCATGGAGATGGTTCAGTTGTTATCACGTGGCGTGTATGGAGTTTTGGTCACTTTCACATCTCCCGCCCACCCCAATAAACAGCCATGTGTTATCACATGGCTGAAATTCCACACTTGGGTCACGTGATAACAACTAAACCATCTACCATTTCCCTTTTTTTATTGTCCAATTGTTTTCTTTATTATGAGAACAAGTGTCATCATCAAATGTGGCTGCTGCGGTCTCTGAGCTGCTCTTAAAAATGCCTTTCATGTGGATGCTCTTTAAAGCCCACTAGCACACTACCAGTAGCTCTTCTTTGCTCTCTGAGTCTGAGCTGAGCTGGTCTCAGGGGAAGGGATGTAAATATACCAGAGTTTCTCTGCAGAACAACCACTTAAAAGGGATTTGTCACTATAAAGGATGTGAAATTATGAGGTTTTCATGATTGTAGGGTAGCAGTTCAGTGTGATTTCGTTGTCAGTTGCTTTTAAACAAAGCTGCACTTATTCAGGACTGTTTTATAAAGAAGTCTCTCTGATGCTGTTTAAGTGTGTCCTGTCTGATCTCTGTTGTTCATAATTGGTATCATGCTGCGGTTCTCTGCCTCCTAATCAGTTCCACTCCAGTCTACAGCAAAACTAATTTTCCCACTTTTCATAACAGCGTCCTAAACATGAGTAGGTTGAACATAAATACTGACCTGCAGCAAGAATCCAAGTGCAGATTAAAACTTAATAGTTGGAACGGTTTCTGAAGAATGAGAGGAATGTGCGGCTAATCAGTCATCTGTATGATCGCTAGTGATCTTTAAGGTCTGTTTGGCTAACATCAGTATTCAGACCTGCAACCAAGATATTCACACACATGACCTCTGTGAGTCGCCATCGCAGCATGCTAGACTGTGAATAATGGTCATACTAATGTGATTAGATGTATAGTTTCAGGTCACAAGTTTGTGATTGGGATTGGATTTGCTTCACCTTGCTTGTTGCTGCCTATACTGAGCACAATGTTAGTGATTGTTTAAAAGTAGTGTTTTTAATTCAAAATGGCTTTTTTCACTTTAAAGCATAGAAAGTTTTTATTGTAATTATTGCAAAAATGATGTCAAAGGAGCTGTTGTTTTGTCTTTTGTAGTAAGTTAGTCAGATAGTTAGCCAAAGACAGTACAGGAATTTTAAGTGGAACAGGTGCTGCGGTCGACATACCAGCAGGTGTGTGTGTGTGTGTGTGTGTGTGTG
>NTHP01000002.1:2349937-2365186 GCA_003416845.1 Oplegnathus fasciatus | reverse complement strand
TGTGTGTGTGTGTGTGTGTTAACCTGTTTCCCCTTTCCCACCACACAGACACAGCCAGCTCAGCTTTGTCCCGTGTTTGGGATTAGCCCCACCTTCCCCGCTCACCGTGTCCCCACGCTGACCCTGAGAAGTAAAAGACAACATGAAAGCTACGTGGCCGAGGTGATTAGCAGTAGTTCAACATTTTGGGAAAATCGCTTTCTTTCCGAGAGTTACATGAGAAAGCTGATGCCACCCGCATGTCTATGTGTTTAGTATGAAACTGGAGCCGGGAGGCGATTAGCCTAGCTTAGCATAAACAGGGACACATGGAGAAACGGCTAGCTTAGCTCTCATCAGGGCTCAAAAATACGCCTAATTAAAACGCTTTATCTCATTTATTTAATCCGTACATATACAGAAATGCAGAAAAGACAGTTTGTGGTTTTAGGGGGAGATATATGCTATAACTATATCTTAGCGTACAAAAGCCAGGTGCAGTGACTTCCCAGAATCTTGTCATTAGTGAGGTTGTCAGTTTTTAGATTTCTGTTTGTGTGCGGATTAAACAAATTACTTATGTGTTAATGAGAAAGCTTTGGAGGTGTTAGTAGGCACCTTTTTGAGCTTTGGAGAGAGCCAGGCTAGCTGTTGTTCCCATGCTAGGTTAGGCTAAAACACTTAAGCTCCATATGAAACATGCAGACATCTGAGTCTATTCTGTTACTGACATTTTCAACTGAATAATGACGTGACGTTTAAATGCGATTATGCAAGTATAAATATGAGTATTGTGAAAGATTCAGATCGGGGATTCAGTATAGCATCTATTGGCCCATTTGTGGGCCAGTTTGTGTTCCAGTTTAGCACAAAGAGTAACCCTCTTTCACTCCTGCAAACTCTCAGCTGTGTCTTTTTAAAAAAAGAAAGAAAAGAATAGAGACTGTAACTGAATCAGGTTGAACCACTTCTGTTGTCTAAGAATGAACTGGAGTGAAGGTGCAAGTTATGTTTACGGAGCCTGCAGTTTGTCCTCTGTCATAGGAAAGCCAGTCACTGACATACAGTAAAACATTACAGTGCATGAGCTGTGAGAGGCCAGTGTTTACGAGCCAACAGCATATACATCAGTTTGCATCTCTTTTGCCTTGGAAAGAGGTCGTCATATAGGACAAGTGTGCAGCCACTTGAAGACCAAAGTAAACATTTTCCTTTCCTCAGCTGAACCCGTTTTAAAGGTGATGAAAAGTTGGTCTTAAAAGGGTGAAAACAGAACTGAAAAACAGGTTATCCACACCCAAGCAAATATTTGACACACATGAGCCCAACAGGCATTTTGGTATGCACTGTATTCCCTTTAAAAACTAACTCTAGTTTTTTAATTATCCGTGTATGATAACTTTTTAGAAGGACTCCGTTTCGTATCAAAAACCTTCTTTTCATCCAGTTGGCTAATTACATGAGTGCAGTGCTGCAGCTCGCTCTCATCTCTCTGATAAATATCTCTGAACTTCACAGACATGCCGTATCTTCTGTCCTCCCTTTTCCATTCCACATGCAAACATGGCTTGTTTTTTTGTTTTTTTATCAGCAAGTGAGACGCGATGCAAACGAGCTACAGAGGGAAGTAGCAGGAGCAGAGATAGGATATACCCACGCCAAACACATTCTTATCACTGACAGAAGCCTATTGTAGTGTGGGGATGGGCTGAAGCCTCATACCAACATGAAAGTAGGAATGATGTCACCAGCCCACATTGTGCACATACAATGTGGTAATTTAGCCTGTGAGGCTCAGAAAAAAAAAACATAGTGAAGAATGTGTAGTGACCTGTGGTTTAAAGTATCAGAGAGCCAGACCGTAGCTACTGAGATCACAGAAGTCACGTCATATCCAGGCCATGCTGAAGAATCAAATCATTTATCAGTGCAGCTTTGATAGACATGGATCATATATTTATAAAACCAAAGTTGAAGGTCTTGTTGGGGCTGCAGCTTCCAGTAATGGGCCAATCTGTAGAGCTACAGTAGATGATGTATTAATTGGAACAAGATAAAACTTTTGGCGGCCTGCACATGCAACGACATATAATACGTACGATTGTGATTATCTTAGATATTTTGTTTTGTAAGACTTTATCAGGTGCTTTGTGGGACACTTCACTACCGCCAGTGAAGTACTGATGATAATTTGTGATACACATATAATATGGTGGGGGAAGGAGACAATGTTGTAAACCGAGCTATCAGTCTGCACTGTGAAGGTTTCCCTTGCTTGACATACTGTATTAACTAACCTAGTGGACTCTAAATCCGCACTAACTATAAAGCTAGCAGGCTCTCTAATTACTTGCGACCTGCCGAGCGCTAAGCCCCTAATGTCAAACTTGACGTGAACACCTGTCTATAGTCCTAGATAAAATGGCGGCGCCTACTCCAGTAGGCCGTCCGCTCTCAGGAGGTCAGGGCGGCCCCAGAAGGCCCAGAAGGTTAATGACAGTGCTAATAAAGTGTTAGCATGCTGACACGCTAAACTAAGACGGTCAACAAGGTAAACATGATACCTCCTAAGTATCAGTATGTTAGCATTGGCATTGTGAGCTTTTGGCTCAAAGCACCACTCTGTCTGAGTAAAGCCTCACAGAGCCCCTTGCATGGCTGTAGACTCTTTGTCTTGTTAGGCTAAATGTGACTGTTTTTAGGCAAACAGTCAGTTATTTTCCATGATAATTATACACCTGGCACCAGACCATGATGTAGGGAGTTTACAGAATATATAATTGCTATACTGTTAAATAAATAAATAAAATGTGAATTTTAGTTGGTTGGTGGCTTGTCAAAAAGTGTCAGAAAGTAAAAGGAAACTATGAGTTATCTTCTGCAGTCCTTCACACTGTTATCCAAGCTTACATTTTACTCCCCGGGAGGTGGAGAAAAACACGTACACCCATAGCGTACATGCATTGACTCATGCATGCACAGGTGAAGGATGACATCAAGCAGGAAGCAGGAAACTGTCTCATCTGCCTGTGTACAGAGTAAATAGCTCTTCTACGTCTAATCTCTCCACTGTTCTGTGAAGAGAGCTGCCGCATGTGAAGTTGGCCGCATGCTTTTGATCTTAACAAGGGCTCTTGTATCCTCTTGTTGGTCTTTATCTACTTCATTTATAGAGCTCAGTTTTGCAATGCTTTATTTTTCCCTTCCGGGTGTTTTGTACTTTTGTACTGACCCTCTCTTTTACTCTCCTCCTCCTCTACTCTCCCCTCCCAGCTAAACTAAGCACCTGTGTGTGTGTGTGTTTGGACATGTTAATGAATATCTTCTCATGTTCACTGAGCAATATGGTATGAGCAGCCTGTTTCTGAAACCAGTTTCGAGGTGAATGCAGCAGCCAACACCCTGTTAGCCTTCACGTGCATGTGAAAATCCACAGACATGCAGCATGGATCTGCTTACATAATCACAGTCTTATCTCATAAGCTAGTCGCAGTCATTATTCAGCACCTGTTGGGCTCGTGTTGTTGAGAAATAGCCTATGACTGGCTTTGTAGGGATACTTCACATGGAAAATTATAATTGATGTATGATAAAATAAAGTTCACTGGAGACTTATTTTAACAACAGCAAAACAATGTCAATGTTTCTGTGAAATTCTCCTTTAAAATTTTCTCCTCCATCCATTTCTTTTCACAGCAGGTCCCAAACACTATTTTAACTATTATCACTGTCCAAGGAAAACCATGTATCTCCAATTTAGGTGTTTGGGTTTTTTTTTTCAGAAAAACTAAAGGATCAGGTGTTCCTTTATTGGTTGAGAAAATTCTCCTACTACTTATACTATAGTAATTTAATGTAATATAAACCATTTAAAATGGTTTATGTTACATTACATTACTATTTAAATTACCATTACATTACCGTGGTTACATCAACCATTTAAAATGGTTAATGTAACTGTGTTGTAGTTTTTATTCTCCTGTTTTATTCTATTTTAGCTTATTTTTATCTTCTATTTTATTTTACTCTTTTAAATCCTATTTAATGGTGCCTTTTGATATTGCCTTGTGTCTTTTCCTAATGCCTATTATGTCTTATGTAAAGCACTCTGAATTCCTTTGTTGTTGAAAGGTGCTGTACAAACAAACTTGACTTGCCTTAAAAAATTAGCTAAGGAATGCATTGTCACATGAAAAGTTGACATTTTGGAGATACATGTTACGTGGACGGCAACATAATATATTAAAATATTAAGAAAAGCAACATTCAGATATATGCTGTGATATAATAAAATATTGTACAATATTTTGAAATTTGAAGAATTGGGAGTAATAAATATTTGTTGCTGCTGCAGCTAATGTTGTCGTAGCTACAATGTTTCTGTTACTGAGACGCTTCACTGCATTTATTGATGACTGGCCATGACGTCAGTGGTGCGAGACAGTTTTTTGATCAAGACTGAAAGAAAATAAATATTAACCTTTTTACTTTTAAGTTTTCATCATAAACCATTAAATTGGATTTTCCAGCTTTTGAAGGCTTATTCTGTGTCAGACTTGATGCTTTACACAAGCTGTAAACACACCATCGACATATTATCCCCATTTTAAGTTTCTACGGCAAACTTGTTAGCAAACGGTTTCTTTACACATTAGCATGTTTCTGGACACCTGACGGATGTAAGGATGTAATAGTCCCTCTCCTTTTGAGCTCTGTTTTTGGTCTCCACGGACTCCTTGGGGAAATATCTGGCTCTTAAGCTGCTAAATGCTCCTCTATGTCGATGCAGTTGATTTACTTGCATGATTCTTGCAATTCTTGCAACAGGGTTGAATGCACTTATTGTAATGTAAATGTAATATAATGTAAATGTTCATCAGATAGCCACTAAGTTTGCTATTTGCTATTTGGTATTGGGTAAGTGCAGTCGTTTTTAGAGCTTTTTTTGCTGCAGAAAATGGTGCTGATGAGAGCCATGAGAGTAAAGAGAGTAAAACCAAAACAATGAGCTGAAAGATGCTAAAAGATTTTCCTTTTATCAATTGTTGGAGTGAAAATGACAATAGATGTCCAGTCATTTAAGATATCCTTGTGTCCGTTTAGTTCGATCTAAATCTGTCTCTCCTAAAGATAAATGGTCCAACACAGTGGTGACTGGCTCCGCTGGCTGAAGGGAATAATAGAGACATAGATAAGAAAATTAGTGGCTTTTTCCTTCCTGCTGTGTTGTTGATTGGATGAGGATGGTGAAGACTATAAATAGTCACAACAGGCACTATCTGGCCCTTCAATGGCTCCACCTGTAGCCCTAAATATTTCAACAGCTGCTATTACTTTAATGGGCCGGTCTGTCACTGGGTTGCCATGGCCGCCACCTGGCCACTGTAAATTTCCCTTCTGTGAATGCCACCTTCAGCAGAGAGGGACTGACTTGTCTTCTGTCAAGTATGTAGCACCCAAAATGCCTCACCTTAGACAAAAGTTTAGAAAAAGACATTTATAGTGTGATGAAATGTGTTTTTGCAAAGTTTAAAGCAGATCATATCAGTTCATTAATCAAGTCTCTGGGATTGAGGGTTAAAACTCCTGTTTAGCAAGAAAGATGATCTTTATTCTGAGTGAAGGGTGTGTCTTGCCTCTGAGCTATTTGTCCGGACCACGCCTGTGTGCATGAAAACCTCTGGGATGGAAGAAAGCTGACAATGCCAGAAACCAGATCAGAAAAAATGACAAAAACCCCCGGAGGCGAGCATTTCTCTTTCATGTTTACACTGTGTTTGCTCCTTTCTGCCTGGGGCTTTATCTCTCCCTTTTTTTTGTTTTGATTCCTCCTAAGCTACTTGGGCAAAACACTGAGGTGCAACACAATAGCCAAGCTCATGTTCACACTCTGTCGTCATGTTTACCTTGGGAGCGAGGAGACGAAGAGCCTGTCGCTCTTTAGGCAAAACTACTTACCATTCCCGCTGAATAGAATTGGAAATTCCTAGTTTCCAGCTGTATCTGTGTCATTATAATAAATAATTACTTAAACAGATGCAACAATTTGCAGTTGGCAATGTGGGAAAGGCACGACATGTTTCAGCAAAAATGGATTGTTTGAAACAACTCCTGGTTATCGTCTAATTGCTTGTTCCTAAGGATGAGCCAAACACTTATTTTGTAGTAATCTGGAGGAGATGAGTTGAGCTGCAGCAGTCCCTGAACGCTGCCAGAGCCATGATTAGAAACTGCACACAGCAAGTGTAAAGAAAGCAGGCAAAGCTTTGAGTAACGGCGCATTATGTCTGGTAATTTAGTTTCACAAAAGATAAGGGAATTCAATTTGGCTTTTTTACAGCTTTTGTTTTATTGTTATTTCATTTTCCTGAGTTGAGCGTTTTATATTTTAATGTGGGCTTTACATTTCAGTCAGCACACTGCCAATTACCTACTGTAAGACCCACGGGAATAAATGGAGGCGTCGACTAGGAAGTAAAACCTCAAAAACATGTCACCTTACAAACTGAAACACATTTATGTCTTTTGTTTAGCGTGTCTATGAGGGCTTGGATGGAAGTCAATTTCAAGTTACTGCAGGTTTGGCAACGTAAAATGTATTTTAAAATGATGGGGTAAACAATAAAATGTCTTGGCGAAAGTGGGAAAGTGTAAATCAAACTAATTTCTCTGTACCAAGATACATTTGCCATATCCCCCTCATTCTTGATGGGGGTGACACTCAACACAAGTTATAGCGAGGTGTACCTAACAATAAAAATAACTGGCAGCTGAGTTAATAACTGTTGGTGGGACTGAGTACTTGGCTTGTAAGGTCCTCAATCACGGCCCAACATCAAAGAATAAATTAAAGAGTGGAAAAACAAGTCAAAAGAAGAAGAGAGAAGGACAAGAGAGGAATACAATCAAAGCATCAAAGCTTCAGCAACAATAACTGTGTTGTAGTGTGCGTTCTTTCTTTCTCCCTGATTTGATTTGTAATGATGCTGCTTTCCCCCAAGCTGGTCAGTGTGACTTAAAAGGTGCTGAAACACAACAATGTCTCCAAGCTTTTTCAAAATGTTTAGTGTCTGAGATGTTGTTTGTGACATCAACATACGTTTAGAAAAGCATTAATGAATTATAACTGAATTACACTCTGAGAATGACGTTAATAAGCATTGGCACTGCGTGTTTCTCAAAGACGTGACCCTGTGACGTCTAATGTCCTCTTGTGTAAGAAAGAAATGGAGTATACAGTGTGTATGGGTGCAGCTAAGTGCATCTGCGTCAAAGGAAATCCACGGGCTGGTTTTGTCTGCTCTGTTGATCGTGTTTGGCTGTGGAGAAGTGGAAGCAACAAATATGTGTAATTATCAAATTGCCATAATTGGATAATTGGAAATTACCAAATCAGAAGAATCCAGCGTGGCTCGTGTAGCAATGAGACTGCAACAGAACGCCAGCAGTTTGAGACTGTAAACAGACAAATATGCACACACGGCACACATTCACGTCTCAAGAAACTATGTCAGAGCCAATTCTCAGATTCACACACAGACACGCAAGAGATGTATTTTTAACAACCTATATTTTGGCACGTGCTCTGCTCGTCCCATTTCTGGCTCTACTGTATTTCAGGTTATTTTGGGCAAGTAGAGCAGTGTCTTCTCGGTAACTGTGGGCTCTCCCTCTGTGTGACAACATGACAGCAGGTACTGTAAATGAGAGCACGATGTAGGTCATGACTTTCATTAATAGGCCAAAAACAAGCAGCGCTCTTTGTCGTGCTGGAAAATTGCATATTTCAGACCCTCACTGGGTTGTTTACAGTGTTATAAGATGCTGGTGCTCAGTGGGTACTCGCTCTGGGTCTCAGTTGTGGTGTATTGGGTTGGTAAATCCAAGTCTTAACCTATTTGGCTCCTAGTTAAAGACAGAAATTGACTGTACCAAATGGAGCATATTTGAGAGGAGCTGTCGCCAGTGTATTGTTGTCTGAGAGGAGCTAATCACTGCTTATATCAAGCTAATCCAGCAGTCTGTTTTACCACCGAAACAAAAAAAACAACAAAAAGGACCTTCAGGGGCTGCATACAAAACTGAAAGATTTTGACGATATCCTGTTGGCATCAGGCAGCAGGATCCGAACAAAAGAGCAGCAGAAAATTAACTTGAGAGGCAAAGTAAGGCTAATAAACAGGTAAAAGCAGCAGGTAAAATTGCCCTGGCGGATGGACAGGGCAACTTGAAATGTGACCGCAGCAAAATAAAGAGCCTCGTTCAGCCTGTCCTGGTTTTTTTGCATCTCTAAGTCAGAAAAGGCTCAGCAGGAGATAATAATAATTGTGCAGTTTTTCCTGCTAATATGTTACCAAATTATGACTCATGTAAATTCAGTGTGCTAAATGTATTTCTATCACTGTTTGCCCTACCAGTGACTTTAGCCCAACCAATAATGGATTTTTGAGGCCAATATTTTGATATTTTAGAGTAGAGAGAAAATCTGTTTTGTTACACTGCCTGATACCCAGGTTTGTTTGTTTGTTTTTTTACATAAAATAGTAACAAATATGTTTTATAAGGATTCCTGAAAAATACATTTGTCACTGGTGGACAAATTGTCAAACATATCGTTGGCATTTCTGTACTGCACTTTCCTCTTCGGCCAACATGTACCAATATGTCGGTAATAAGCTAATATCAGTTCTACTAGTGAAGCTGAGCCACTTGTTTTTGGTTAAATCCATTTTATGTGAACAGGAGAAACAGTGACTTGTGTGTTTAACCATTCTTAATATCAGTTTTTCACTGCTGACTTATGTATGATTACACAGGACCGTTATCACTCCAGTTATAAAGGATTAAAATATGGTATCTGTTCAGTCAGCTTTGGCAATATGCAGCTGATGGTTGGTTGCCATTTTTAAAACCTGCTGTCAGGCCTTAAATAGAAAAATTAAGTTACGTGCCGGGCTACTGTATCTCCGTTGGTAGAGCGGGTCAGCCTTTAATCACAAGGTTGTTGGCTCAGTTTCTGAGCTGCCCCTGTATGTATGCAAAAAAAAATTTCAGTCGCTTTGGATAAAAGCATACAAATTATTCATTTACCAATGACTCAATGGGTGGCTTCTATACCGTGCTGCTCGGTGAAGAATTGCATGTGTGAGTCCATAGAAAGGCACAAAACCAGCCTGAAAAACAAAATGAGTGTTTGATGACTCCTCGTTAGCGCACTCACCCACACACATCTCCCTCCATCTGTCTCCCTCTCACTCTCTCAGTTTACACGACATCACGCTTTTATGAAAGATTGCACGTTTTTCCAAGAAACCCACATTTTTAAATTCTTACAGGCCGAAACATCAACAGAAGAAGTTGAGAGTTTATGTGGTCAGTGTGTAGTGTTTACATGCAGTTTTAAAAAACTAGATTTTGAGAGTCTTTAGGCTGCTGCATCACATGATATGATTCCCACAATGGCTCGGTGTAAGTGCTGGAGTGGGCAGTTGTAATGTTGGTGAGGAATGGGCCTCTCGCAGTTGAGAAGGATGCCAATTACACCATAACGCTAATTGAAAGGGACAATAGTGTTATTCTCCCATGATGGAGGGATCATGAGGATGTGATATTCATGTTGAATTCCTACAGAAGTATTAAGTGCTCTCATACGACTGGTTTATTCTGTACTTCTTATGCATACGAACACTGTTGCTGTCATTTTTCTTGTACCTCCTCCTTTTCTGTAGACTTTCCCTCACCCTGTTTTTCCTTTTTTACTCCCTCCCCCTCCTGCTCTCCCCTCCCTCCCTGTAACCTCCTCCTCTCCATCTCCATCCAAGTGGCGTTCGGAGCAGCTTACTCATGTCCAGTCACTTCCCACCACGCCTGGCCTCTCACACGGACACTCACTTCCTGCTCCTTCTCTTGACATATCCTCATCTCTCTTTTTTTGTGTGTGTGACAACAGGACAAGAATGAGGTCCTTGTCTGCTTAGCGACCCGTCCCTGTTGAAGATGGTTCAGCGAAGGTAAGAAACCACACACACACACACAATCTGACACACTCTCCATGCTGCTTTTACATTCCTTCTCAAGAATCCAACCAGCCGGCACTCTCGTCTAACTGAAAGCAGATGGTGAAAGTTTGACTGTGTGCCTTGTTAAGCCTAAACTCTGTGGCTGGTGGGGATGTTTCTGTGGCACTGGGGCAAAGTGGATTCAAAAGAAGGGGGTGAGCTGTGATTGGTCGAGAGGCACTTTAAGGGGCAGGAGCTAGAGGCTCTAATTTGGTATTGTGGGATGCAGCTGCTGCGCGTTTTACAGTTGATCCCCTGTGGTGACAGAGTCCATATGATCCTGTTTTCTGTAGTTTGAGTGTTCAGCTTTGTCGTGACGTTGTGTTTGTGCTCCGAGACAGACAGACTTCAACCATGTCATGTCCTTTTTAGCCATGCTAGTGGCATTGGCTATAGGGATATTGGTCAATCGGTTGGTCCACCACTTTAATCCAAAATTTGATATTTATTGGATAGATTCATGGTCCCCAGAGGATGAAATTTACTGACTTTGGTGACCCCCTGACTTTTCCATTTGTGGTTTTGAGTGAAATGTCTCAACAACTGTTGGATGGATTGCCATGACAGCTAAACTTTGTGTTTAGTGCTAATTAGCAACGGTTAGCATGCTGACAATACTAACATGCAAAGGTAAGATGGTGAACATGGTTGACATTGTACCTGCTAAACATCAGGATGTTAACACTGTTATCATGAGCATATTTGCATGCTCTATAGCCGGGAGGCGATTAGCTTAGCTTAGCATGAAGACTGGAAGCAAGGGGAAACTGCTAGTCTGGTTCTCTCCAGTTAAAAAAATATGCCTATCAACGCCTCCAAAGCTCAATAATTTACAGGTTATTTTCACATTTCTGTTTGTGTGTAGATAAAACAAACAAAATATGACTGTGTGTTTCTAGAGGGAGTTACTTGCTCTAACTTTGTCCTGATGAACAACAGTTTATCAGTCCACCTGGCACCTCTGTGCTGCGTCTAAGTGCAGTCCAACAGAGCTGCTAGCATGGCTGTAGACTTTTAGTTTTATTAAATATCCTTGGAAAGATTCTCTGTAAGATCTCTTGAACATGACTGCGATTCTCATCTACTGTAAATGTGACTTCCTTTCAAATCGTAATGATAGTCGTCACAAACATTCACTGTCTGCAAGCAGAGGAAACATGGGGAGATAAGGCACATCCTAACATCCTTCCTCTCGAAGTGCAGGCGCGTACCTGGAAACACTGTAGATTGTAGCAGAGAGCTGGATTTATCCTTGGAATGGTCTCACATTATCCTGTTTGAAAAAGCACTACACTCTTTCTGCTCCCAGTGTCTTGTCTAGCAGAATCAATCTTTCCAGTAATGTCCTCTCCAAGGGAAACAACAAATGAGTTCCATTCTGGGGGAAAAAGTGGGCATCTTCCAAATTTCCACAGTGCCAGTGTGAGTGTTGGAACTGATCTGCAAAGCTGCCCTCAGGCTATTTTCAACTAAAATGATATATATACTCTTTCTACAAACAAGCAGTGTGAGCAGTGCAAACCTCATTTTCCTCAATATGTTGTAAAATATGTCATCCAGAAATGAAAACGCACACATACCAAATTCATGTCTGATCTATAAAACCAGCAATCTTCTTTTGTTTCCCCCTAACTCCCCACATTCAGCCAGAGTTGTTCACACCCAGTTGCCGTTTGCCTTCTGATGTCAAAAAATGTTTCTGTAATGAGAGTGATGTCAGGGGGCCTGCAGGAATCCACTTTGGGCGTCTGAGGTATTCCAAAAGCGATTTGACAGCTCAGTCCGAAGTCCACAGTGCAGCAGGCAACTCTCTGAGCCAAAGTCGAGCACGATGTGTCTCTCCTCCACTGAGTCATCCGACTTTGCCTGTTATTGTTCTCTTTCCTGCATGCCTGTCATAGCTGCTGTCTAGCCATGCAGAGGGAGAGAAATGCACTGTACTCACCAGTCATATCATTGCATCTGTGCTGCTTTTTTATGAAGCAACTTTTTGTGGCTCTGTGTATGATGATGTCTGCTTGTGTTTTTTTTTAAATTTCTTCTGCACACTCAGGTCCTCTGTGATTATGCTTCTTCCTGTGGTTATGGTTGCACCCAGTAAGCAGTCAGGAATGCCCTCCTTCTCCTGCCTATGACATGGTTTAACCCACGTATGATCCGGTCGCCATGATGGCCTCCATGGTTGCCAATGGAAACCGAGATGGGCAGTCTGTGGTCTTGAAAGGGGTGGATCCAGAGACCTGCATGATTGTGTTCAAGAACCACTGGGCTCAGGTAAACACCAGCACTAGATCATAAAGGAATAGTTTGACATTTCCGGAAATACACTTCTTTAATTTTTAGCCGTGAGTTAGATGAGAAGGTCAATACCACTCTTATGGAGCACTCTGGAAGTCAAATTGTTGCGATGCATGCCATATTACCGCTGTATCCCTGGTTTGATTTAGACTGGGGACCTTTGTTGCATTTCATACCTCTCTCTCTCCCTTTGTTTCCTGTCTGCCTCTTCAGGCAAGGCAGAAGTGCCCCGAAAATTACCTAAAAAATAAAAATATGATTCTCAAGTCTATGTGTTAAGTTTAGAGCTGTAGCCAGGAGGCGATTAGCTTAGCTTAGCATAAAGACTGGAAGCAAGGGGAACGCCATGTGAAGCCACAAATTTTTATATTTCTGTGTGCGGTTTAAACTTACGAGATACAGCGTGTTTGTAGGTGTATTTGACAGAGCAAGGCCTGCTGCTTCCAGTCTTTATGCTAAGCTAAGCTAATCACCTCCTGTCTCTAGCTTAATATTTAACGCACAGACATCGGAGTAGTATTAATCTTCTCATTTAACTCTTGGCAAGAAAGTGAACAGGCATATTTTTCCTTTGAAATATTTTCTTAATCCCAAAAATGGTATTTCCAAGCCTCAGCCCAAATTTGTCTTTAAAATAGTTGTTCCCAACCTCTTTAGCTTGAATTCCCTTGAAACGAGGCAATGCAAACCCCTGGTCACAGATTGCATATGTCTATGAGATGTGAACAGTTAAACAAATGATTTTCACTTCTCAGATTTCATGTCATTTTAGTAATTCTTAGAGGCCTGAAGAGGTAGGATTATCTAGTATTTCACAAGAAAAGAGCATCCCTTGGAGAGATCCTGACCCCAGGTTGGGAACCACCACTTAAACAAATGCAGAGGGCAAAAGTTATTCTTATTAAGACACAAATTCTACTTTACTTCTACCTCACTGACAGTAGAAACT
Source organism: Oplegnathus fasciatus (assembly GCA_003416845.1). Lineage (NCBI taxonomy): Eukaryota > Metazoa > Chordata > Actinopteri > Centrarchiformes > Oplegnathidae > Oplegnathus > Oplegnathus fasciatus. The sequence goes on along the minus strand of NTHP01000002.1, from coordinate 2,351,902 downwards.
CCAGTGCTGTCCCAACAACACTAAACTTCAGTGCAGTTATGGCCAGTGGAATCTTGGCAGTGTGAAGCCGACTGTTTCAGACTCTTGGCTCTTTGCAGCAGCATGTGTCCCTGTTCACCCCTGTGGGTCCTGGCATCCTGCGAGACCCGCTCCTCCCACACTGAGATGAACACAAGTTATACACACTGACATAAGTATGACACTGGCCAGACACGGAGGGGATAGAAAAGTGTGCTGGTAACTGAGTGTCTGCTGCTTTTATGTCTACATCAGTGGTTGTCAGTGTGAGGTCTGACCCTTTGAGGACGCTCAGTGGTGCTCACAGCTAAATTAAGCTGAATTCCTCTGTGTTTTTATTTAGTTTGCCACCAGATAAGCTTGTAGGGATTAGCTGTGCTATTTGGTCAGAATTTGTGTGGTTTATTGCAGATGTGTAGACGTGTAAGCCCTTGTTGGACTAAAGTTAGTCCCCCTCCACTCAGAAATGTGTTTTGCTTATTGTTATTTCACTTGGCTGTTTGACCTTCACTGTGCAGAACGATGTATGTGCAGAGTTTGACACCAGAAAGCTGTTTTCACATTCATCTGCTGAAGGGGGAAAGTTTATCTGTGCTCATCTGAGTTTAACACATGAGCATGGGAGCATGATTTTGCATATTAAGCCACTCATGGTCCAATATGCAACTTACAAAAGTGTGACGTGGAAAGTTGTAACCTCAGTGCACAAACACTGAGAATGAGCTTTTCAGTGAAGGAGGAGGCACCTTGTGTCTAGCAGTTAAAGATATAATCTCAAAGATTTTCATTTAAATAAGTGTCTGTTAAGTCTCTATCACCAAATGAGGTAACACAATGGTGATTGAGCCTATGGCCCACTGATGAAAGCCCTTGCATTTGCAGTATTACAACCCTGGTGTCGGCAGCGACTTTCCCGGAAAAATCACAAGCGGCGCACAGTTAGGCTTTTAACAAGGCTTTGAACGCAACAGACTCGCTCTTCAACTCACCTGTGTGTGAAGTGGCGTACTGTATTTTTCTGGTCTCTGCTAGTGTTGTGAGTAAACGGTTACTATGGCCAAACAAACAAAGAAAAGATAGATGACTACAGACGATGAAACTTGGGAAGTGAGGTCCCAAAACACACCTGCAATTACAGATTATCACTATAGGTGCCGCGAAAGACAGCAAAATGAAAATCTTTGAGATTATATCTTAAAACTTCTGAAATTAAAAATATTTGCATACTCACAGATAATGGACTTTTCACTGAGGGAAAAGATGTGATTTTAAGAATTTTTAACAAGGTATTATCAGACACAATTTATTATTCCAAACGGTATTTTTGTATTAAAACATGTCTGGAAGGGAACTTATAGTTTTTTTTAATTTTGCATCTTATAAGATATAATGTATATATCTTGTATATGTTTTTTGTGTGTGATTTGTGTTTTCTGATGGTATATTACATTTCTTGGTCGCTTAAGGAATTATGTGAACTTATTCTTTTACATTAATTTGATAAATTGAACTTGAAGTTTCATTGTTGACCTTTGAAATAGTAGTTTGACAAAACATTATACTCATTGGAAAAGTGAGTACTTTCCAGTACGGGTGCTTTCACACCTGAGCTGTTTGGTCCGTTTTAATCGAACCCTGGAACGTTTCGTTGGATAGTCCGGTTCGTTTGGGGTGGTGTGAAAGCTCATTCGAACTCTGGTACGGACCAAACAACCGAACTCTGGTCCGTCTGAAAACGGGGGTCTTGGTTCGCTTCCAAGTGCACCAGAGTTCGGTTCGCTACAGGTGAGAACGCGATCCGAACCAAATACAGGAAGTGAACAAAAAAACAGTGCATTGCAGATGATTACTTTCAAATCCATAACTTAAAATGACCAAACCTCGCCCATCTTCCGTCTAACAAGGACAACACATCATAATCCCTCTCTCTCATCAGGGCCGCCTTCT
>NTHP01000002.1:2315646-2349847 GCA_003416845.1 Oplegnathus fasciatus | reverse complement strand
CTTCTCACTCGCTGTCTTGTCAGCTGCTCATATTGTTCGCCTTCTTGTAAAGCATTTAATTGATGGAAACACCAAAGCAAAACCAGAAAACTCAAGACCGCATAAATTTGGTGTTGTTCCATTATTTCTGAGATCAGGAAGTAACGGCGAGTTTCACTCTGATATTTTGTCCAATAGACAAGCGACCGTTTTGACCGCGTGACATTTGTTTACAATGTTTGGTCCGCTTGACAAAGTTACAGTGTGAAAGCGAACCGGACCAAATGAAAAATGCAACAATTTTGCAACTTCACCCCCGAATCGCACCGAGACCACCGAACTACAGGTGTGAAAGCGCCCTAAGTGGACCTTGTGCTTAGATTTTTTGGTCAAACTAGTTTGATACGGTTTTTGGAATAGGTGAATTACTCCAGTGGCATTCATTATGTTGGATGTATCTGTTAATGTGTTCAGACTGGTGTGGAAGTACTGTGTTGTAAATGAGCTTATTGTTTTGAATACAAACTAACCTATAACAGTAGGTCGCCAAGTTTAGCAGGCTTGACAGTCCAGTCCAGACCATTGACAGACTTGGCAATGAACATGACAGGAGGCCAACCATCATTATGTTTTTACAGTTTGTAGTTTGTTTTTAACACATGCATAAAGTCCCATCTGGTAAAGGACATCTATCACAAATCTATTCAACCCCAAAACATTATTTTCTTTGCATTTTCTTTGAAAGGAAGGGGATTGGCGTTAATTGTGATAATAAAATAAAAGCTCCCCTAACTCACCCTCCACGTCAAGATCCATGTGGCAAGTTTGTCGCTTGCCATCTGCTTGATTTTACTTTTTTTTCTTTTTAAGAAGTTGATGTAATCAAAAACACAAGAGACTGACTAGCTCCAGCTACTGACTGTGAACAGAAAAAATGAGAACTCCCTGTTCCAGATTAAAGCTTGTTTTGCTTTAGGCACACTGGCAGCACAATTTCACTCCTGCAGAGTCGTATTTCCATGCTTAGTTAATCTGTAGCCCGATAAGAGTGCTCTTGACTTTGGTTTCAGTTTGGAAAACCTTGAAATCCAAGGAACATGTTGTAAGTAGTATTGGCTTTGTCCCTCTGTAAGAAGCTCTGCCTGTTTCATTGGCAGATTAGGTTTATGTTCATTTGCTGCGTCTTATCTGCCGCTCTCCAGGCCCCACAGAGCTCGTTGTGTTTGTGTTGACACGCGAAGTGATCTGTCAGTTGCTGTGGCTGCCAACAATCTTTAACTATAGACAGTGTAGCATGGGCAGTTTGTTCCTTGTCACTATGGCTCTTCAGAGTTACTGACTCACTCCATTCATGGTTAATGCCAACGTTTTATGAATGTGTTTCTGTTTAGTGACATGTTGAGTTTATGTGGAAACACTCCCATCCAGCGTACATTTAAGAACATCCTCAGACTTAAGTTCTCTGGTATGAAACGAAACCAAAGGAGTAGATGAAGTCAGACAAAAAAGTAAACAGGTGTTTCAGTTAAATTTGCTTTGTACCTGCTCCCATCCCTGAGTTGAAGTTGCGTTCTGCTGGTTATAATAACATTTCCTTTTTGGGCATCTGCCAACTAAAATAGAAGCGCAGATGTTAAGTGTGAAAAAAGTTTGAAAATAATTAGTTTCATCCCAATTATAATCTCAGAATATTTTGAGATTCTTTTTGCAATGTTAACACCTTTTTAAAATTGGCACCTCAGAGCACTGCATATGTCATCTTGTGTTAATAATGCATGAGATGAGCATCAAAACGCCCATCAAGGACTTTGGAAGCTGACTAATCATAAAACTGCAGCAGTTTTAAGAAAAGACACCAGCATCAGCAAACTTGGCATTGATGTATTGTTGCAACTTCGAAAAAAAGTTTTGCTCCATAATTATTAGCTTTTTGAGTAAGATTAAAGTTTTTAATTCTTTTCTTTGCAATGTCAAGGCCCTCTTGTGTTTTTCTTTCTATTCTTTCATTCTCTATATCAGTGTACTTCAAAGGTACAGGCTTGGGTTAAAAACACACACACTGTGTTTTTTTTCATTATTTTTCTGACACAGAATTAATCTGATATTTCACTGTAGTGCGCTCAGCCTGCTCATACTCAAAAGCGTTTCACAGATTTACACACACCTGCAAACTGCCCAGTACAACCACAGTCTGGTCTGTTGATGCTCTGCTGGAGCAGCTGGGGATTAAGGGCATTGCTCAAGGGCACCACATTGTTGGTAATGAGGAGGGGGCAAATGCTGCACTTTCACTTTCCTCTCAGATTTATACCGACAGATGTGGCCTGTGATGGTTGTTTTTAAACAATTTTAACACTTTTCAAATGCAGCTTTTATTTTGAAGGTCAGATCCCTGCATGAGAAATGTTATTCTGACCAATGGAACGCAACTTCACTTGAACATCACTTGGTACTGGAGACACACTGTACACTGTAACTGCTTGTGGTAGAAAATGACTGTATATGTATGTATGTGTACATGGCCTGTTGAATAACTCAGAAGGGTCACTGCAACATTTACGCACTCTTTTGATGTGAGAGTGGTTCCAGACTGTCCAGATAGAAAGATTATAAGACCTTGGGGTGTCTCAATCTCTTGAGATATACTTGTTTTGGGTGACTGGTTCTGACGTGATCTTGGTGTTGAGAGCAGAAGACAAGATAGCTCACTTTTCTTGTGTATGACTTGACTGTTGGAAGGATTGTTTGTCAAGCAAAAACGTATGCAACAAATGTCGTATAGTCTTGCTTCCTGACCAGCAATTTATTCAAATACATTCATTAAGACAACGGAGGATGACCAGAGAGTGTTTTTTTTGTTTTGTTTTTTTTGTTTTTTTATTCATCACTGCTTAACCTGATACTTGGAGTCTGGCAATGTGACCTTCAGTTTGACATCACTGCTTTTCCGTCACATTTACCATCCGATCAGCCTCCCACAACTCACCCTACTGATGCAGCAGTTCATTTTGTAGAGCTTGTCCTGGGACTGAAAATGAAAGCTTGGACCTTTTTTTGATGTTGATCCAGCCTGAACCCAATGCTTGGTCACACTTTCATTGCCAACTCCCACTTACTTTTTCTGTATGACCCACGTTCTGACAAGTGATACAGATACAGTCAGACTATTATCAGCTGGCCTGTCAGCACTGTCAGACCTATACTGAACTACAATTTCAAATAATAAACACACTGTAATCATAGTTTAACAAACCTTAACCTTTTCTGCAACTGACCTTGATAGTGTCAGTATTACGCCAGCAGACAGCACACAACCACGGTCTGATCCTCCACATGTCCAGCAAGTAAAATCCTTGAGTGGTTCTCAAACCTGGCCCCTTCCTGTCACTGAAGTAATGGCCAGGGAGCCAGAGCTGGACTGATCCCTGAGCCTCGGGGCCACTGGGCCAGGCCCCATCGGGCTCAGACAGGGATTACAAACTCTGCTCTCTTGTTTCCATCAGCCATGCCCAGTTCCCTTGTGCACAGCCAGTTATTGTCATGGCAGCAGTGGCAGGCTGGGGACACTGGCTCCATTATTGTGACTCTGGTTTCTACGCAGCAGACGCACAAGGGAGGGACTGGATACACAAAGGACTGTTTTACTCTGTGCCACCAAACTGAGTTTATCTGTGCTGCGCTGCTGGTTTATTTACACCCCATTATTGTTGATGGACCTGTCAGGAAGAGGGGAGTGATTTTACCTGCAGTGTATCCATTTTACTTTAACATGGTATACAAGCACCGTCTATACAAATAAGGTTAAAACTGCCATGAAAAGGAAATGGGACCTTGTACCATAGGTCCATAGTAGAGCACATTAACTGTACGTTATGTGAGTGGTGATGGTTGAAATCCACTTTGTCAACATAAATGGAAACTGAGTCAGTGTTTTTTGGACTTTGTACATCCCAGCAATCAATTTGCATCTTCCTTGGATTTCGTTGATTGAGTTTCTGTCAATCTTTGTCTTCATGTTGTGTTCTCCAAAATAGTGACTATCACCAGTCATGTTAGCTATAAGGAGCAGTCAATAGTGTGTCGCAGTGTTTCTCTTGGTACAAATTAATTTGGGTGGCCCACCAATAAAGATTTGATTTACTTCCCTATTTAAAAAAAAAAACAAAAACTCCTGGTTGAAGTGGTGTTTTGTAGCTGTCTCCGGTATATGTGGGAAGTTGTCACTCCCATCAGCCACACCACTCAGTGAACTTATTGATTTGTACATCTTCACACAAAGAGAAACAAATCTGTTAAATCTGGTGGTGAAATGTTCCATTAGACTGAAAAGCCTTTGTGCTTTGCTGACAAAGTTTACAAGTGACAACCTTCTTTATTAGGTTTTAACAAGTATTGTCCTTTACTTAAAACCTTCCAGTAAAATTGTAATTATCTCTTAACGCTTTATTTTTAAAGTCTAAATCTACAACCTATGGCTTTGTCTCTTTCTATATGGATGTTGTTACGCATTATGATCGCCTAAGCATAATAACTTATTATTTTGCAAAGTTTCGCATGAAAATCAAATAATATATGGTTATATTGTGTTCAGTTTAAGTAATATTCCTCTTGTGTCTTACCGTAGGTGGTGAAGATCCTAGAAAAGCATGATCCCCTGCGCACCAGCTCCACCCTGCCCTCCCTGAGTGTCATCAACCTCAGCACCAGCTCTAGCGGCGGGCCTCGATTCGGCCCCATCCCCGGAGATGAAGCGAGCGCGGTGCAGAACTATGTGGAGCACATGCTGTTCCTGCTGATGGAGGAGGAGAGCGGTCAGGCCGGCGCCATGGGCCCCATCCTGGAGTTTGTGGTGATGGAGAACGTGATGGAGCGCCTCTTTGTGTGGAGCCTCCGCAGGGAGTTCACGGACGACATGAAGCTGGAGCAGCTAAAGATGTACGAGATGCTGGTGGTCCAGGCGCAACAGCCTCTGCTCCATCACAAGCCCATCCTGCGGCCGCTCATGATGCTGCTGTCGTCCTGCTCGGGCACGGCGGCGCCAGAGGTGGAGGCCGAGCTGGTGCTGCTGCTCAACCAGCTGTGCTGCGTTCTGGCAAAGGACCCTTCAATTTTGGAGCTGTTTTTCCACACCAGCGAAGATCAGGGAGCCACCAACTTCCTCATCTTCTCCCTGCTCATCCCCTTCATCCACAGGGAGGGCACGGTGGGCCAGCAAGCCAGAGATGCACTGCTGCTCATTATGTCGTTGTCTGCTGAGAACGAACGAGTGGCCAAGCACATCGCAGAGAATACCTACTTCTGTCCGGTCAGTCCCAAATGGAGAATTACCTTTCCTTCTCTCTTTCTCTTGCTCTCATTCACTGTGTGGGTTTTGGTATCTGACTAACTCAGCCTTTGTGTTGAGTTCATTCTTGTTCTCTCTGAAATCCCAGACTTTTCTGTGACCCTGGGCATCATAATCAGGCCAAAATATGCAGATGAATTCATGAAGCCACTTGAAGCAAGGTTAAAATGTCCCTGGCATTGAATATCACAAATGTCTGGCATTCATAAGATTATGGCACGGCTGCAAGCTAATCCCATGTAAATAATGCCATTTACCCGCAGTTGCAGACATCGCAATGAAGAATAGCTTTTGATGCGATGCCAGTCTAACAACTGGAGTCTGAATTTAATTGGTTCCACTGGCAGGCTTCAAGGATAATCCTATAGAAGATGTATACATCAATGCAACACTAATGATGCACTCATCTCATAGTTAAATTAGACCGCGGTGCTATAAACTCTGTTGTTTGAAATCCCACCCTGTAAATACTTAAATCATATACTGACCGTTTGTTATGTGGAAAGCCTGTTGACATTAATGCATTAATTAGTGACCTAATTACCATATCATGATGACTATGACAGGAAAGTTATGGGCAATAAAACTCTTTGCTGCTCAAATATTTATAGAGCTGACCTGTAGGAGGCATAAATCCATATGTATGCTGTCTTACTGCGCGAGGAGGAACAGGCAGGCTGATATGTAGGCTGCTGCAGTGGTCCGCTTACATCTGCATCACATTATCAAAAAGTGGGAAAGACGACATGATTTACAAAAGTGTTTTGCATCGTAGTGAGCAGTAAAACACCATTATAAATCTGTTGTGTGAAGGTGAAAGTGAAGCTGACAGCCGAGAAGCTGTGCATATATCATTTATGCCATACGGTGCCTCGTTAATGTTTAATGAAGCCCATAATATTCTCTCTGTAATCACTTTATGTCAGATTATTTTCCATTAGACTGTATATTTCACATGATATTATGTTCTACAGTACAGGTAAAACATCTTACAGGTCTAACACAGGCTAACGGATGAGTAGCGGTTATAGAGAAATTAAAATGGTATAGTTTAGCATCACAAAACATTTTCTTAAGCACTCTTAAAAAGTTTATGACAAATGTCTTTGACAAACTGTAACATCCATCTGCCTGGATAGACAGAAGCTCTTTAGTTACTGGTAAATTTATAAAAATGGATAGTTTTATAACAAAACTAAGAGTCTACAGCCACGCTAGCGGCTCTGCAAGGCTGTACTTGAGATAAATGCTGATCTCAGTGACACAGTGACAGTGCTAACATGGTGAGGTTTAGCCAGGTATAATGTTTACCATTTTCACCATCTTAGTTAAAATGAGCCAATTGGCACTAAACACAAAGCACAGCTGAGGCTGATGGGGATGTCTTTAGTTTTGCAGGTATTTAGTCATAAAGCAAATTAGGCATTTTGATAGATGATGATGCTAAACAAAAAGTCAGGGGATTAAATTGTTGCAAATCATCCTGTGGGGATCTCAAATGTACCAAATTTCATGGCAATCCGTCTAATAGTTGGTCAGAGTATTTCACTCAAAACTGTTGGTGCTAGAGGATCACCAAAATCATTTGAATACATCTTCCTGGGAACCATGAATGTGCACAAACTTTTATGCCAATCTATTTTGTAGATGTTGACATACAGTATGTCTCAGGATTTGTGAAAACTTTGACCTGCTAAAATTGACCAATAGTAAATCATAATGCCAAATCAGCTATTGACCTTATCTGGAATACTGTAACATGTTATCTGATGTTGGCACTGCTCTCTCCCCTCAGGTGCTGGCCACAGGGCTGAGCGGCCTGTACTCCTCTCTGCCCACCAAGCTGGAGGTTCCCAATGAGGAGTGGCACTGCCTGCACAAAGAGGACTGGCTCCAGATGCCGCCCCTCGTCCAGTTTCTCAACTCGCTGGAATTCTGCAACGCAGTTATTCAGGTGAAAACATGCGACGAGGCTGCACGCCCAAGGCTCTGCAACGTGAAAAATGTATTCACACGTGGTAAACCCTCTGCTCCACTGCACTCTTGACTGACATGGTCCTTTCAATATTGACTGTTCCCAGGTGGCCCACCCTGATATCAGAGATCAGCTAGTTAGCTACATCTACAACGGATTCCTCGTGCCTGTCCTAGCACCAGCTCTTCACAAGGTTGGTACTCTTCTTCCTCCTCCTCTTCACGTCCACGTAATGCCTCATTTGGACAAGTATGCAATATACTCCAGGGGGGAGTTGGTAATAAAGTATTGGCCAAATTCCACTGAAAATCATGTGACACACTTCAGAACACAATCTGTGTGTCTGGATGAGACTTTTTTTTTTTTTAACCTTCTACAGAGCCACGCTAACTGTTTGCCCTGTTTCCAGTCTTTGTGCTAAGCTAAGCTAACTGGCTTCTGGCTGTGGCCTTACATTCAACGTACAGATGTGAGAGTGGTATTGATCTTCTCATCTAACTCTAGAGCAAGAAAGCTCCCCAAATGTTTGAACTATTGCTTTAAAATCTAATCAGTGCATGCAAATATTAAAATCACCCAACTTCCCTGACCTTTACTGTAAGTTACCACATGACATATCTACATAACATACCAGCATCTTGCTATATACTGTAGACATGGTCAACACATCCTTCTCAGGCTTTTTTTATTTGTTATATAAGTTGACCCCATGCTGTCTTCCTTCTTCTGTGAAGCTGACCCTAGAAGAGGTGATGACCACCACAGCGTACCTCGACCTCTTCCTGAGGAGTGTATCTGAGCCGGCCCTGCTGCAGACCTTCCTCTCCTTCATCCTCCTCCACCAACATGAGAACGTCCACATTTTAGATACTCTAGTCAGCCGCATCAACACCCCCTTCCAGGTACAGGATGAACCCTGATGTACAGGTCTTAAAAACACACACACTGCACTCAAATACAGCATGACTCATGTTTAATAACTCCAAAAAACTACCCCAGAGGCACTTGGACCCGTGGTGAAACTTTAAAATGTCAGCTCCAAAGCTGGCAGATTGTTGCCATGGTGATCCTCAGTCGCAGTGATGGATCCTGTTAGCGAAGCAACTGATGTGAACATTTTAAAACAGTCCTATATGTTGGAACATCTTGTTCAAATATACTGGCAGAACTAAATCATTAACATGAATAAGTAACGTGTTCTTTACATTTCTGTTTGACTGTGTAAATGGCTCAGGGAGTTCCCTCCGGTGTCTGCTAACAGTCCGCTTTCACACACCCTGCAACTCGGTGAAAAATAAGAAACATATTTGTTATTCAAATATTTGACCTTGAGCCAAATTAAACATTGACTAACATGCAAATATTCCACTTTAGCTATTTTATTTTCATGTTTGCTCTTACCATTGATGTTCAGTAACTTTTAAACTGGTACTTCTTCGGTAGCCGTGCTCTTTATGCTGTTTGAGATGTCAGTTTTTAGTGTCTTTGACTGAAGGAAAAACTTACACACAGAATACGACTTCAAACTTTATATTTTACAAAAAACTCTCTATATTGAATCATCTCGACCTTCTCTAGGCTAATCAAAGCAAAAATGACTTTTTACTGAGGATAAAATCTCCAGATTAGCTCTATGGTGCGTTCCATTTACACTCATTTTTAGCCATTCTAGAGGAATGGCTCTGTGAATGGTCATGTCCATCTGTCAGTCACTCGGTCGGACCATCACTTTGTTCGAGAATGTAATATAATAATAATAATAATAATATAATAATAATAAATGTTTCAGCAACATTCATGGTCCCCAGAGGATGAATCCTAATGACTTTGGTGATTACCTGACTTTTCAGATAACTAAAAAAGTAATGTTCCCAATGACGCCCCAGCTGTACTTTACGTTTACAGCTAATTAGCAAATGTTAGCATGCTAACACGCAAAACTAAGGTGGTGAACATTATACCTGCTGAACATCAGCATGTTAGCATTATCATTGTGAGCTTGTCAGCATCCTGATGTTAGCATTTTCCTCAGTACAGCCTCACAGAGCCGCTAGCGTGGCTGCAGACCGTCAGTCTTGTTAGTAGAACATTTGGCTGCAACTACTTATTTTAATTATTTAATAATCTATGGATTATTTTTACGTGTAATTATTTTACAAGTTAATCAGTTACAATGTCCACAATTTCCCAGAGCCCAAGGTGACATCTTCAAATTGCTTGTTTGGTCTGACCTACAGTCCCTATATAAATATATTAAATTTATAAAGATATAAAAAGAAAAATGCAGCATCCATGCAGCAATTTTGCTTTGACTTAATTGATTGATTGATTATCAAAATAGTTTTTATTCATTTTCTGTTGCTTGACTAATCTACTGACGTTTCAGCATTAGAATCAAAAAAGCCATCCTCAGTTGTTTCATTGTGTCTTTCTGTTCAACTCTCCAGCTGGGCACTGTGTCACTGGCACTTTTCCGCACTCTCATTGGCTTATACTGTGAAGACGTGATGCTGCAGCTCATATTGAGGTGAGTGGCACACACACACACACACACACACACACACACAGACACAGACTTATCCCAGGTGTGAAGCATGGTACATCTAATTTTTTACGACATGATGAGCGTTTACTCTCTGCCTCCAACCGTGCATACTTGTGCTACCATCTGTCTGCTCACCTCCCCCATACTCCCCCCTCCTACGACCACCCGTTGGTTTTCCTAACAGGATCCGTTCCCATCTGCCTCCCCAGGTACCTGATCCCCTGTAATCACATGATGTTGAGTCAGAGACGTGTGGTGAGGGAGAGGGACTGCTACTCGGTGTCAGCAGCCAAGATCCTGGCGTTAACGCCGTCCTGCTGCTCTCCTGATCACAGCCCCCCGCCCCTCCGACAGCTGGACTCCATCCTCTTTTCCAAGGGTGCAGAGACTCCCAACAACACCAGCGCCACGGGTAAGGACATTTAAAGGGACATTTTGTCTGGTTTATGACAGCTTGGATCTTATTTTTGCAGTTTTGGACATCATTTCAATGGGTTATGATGGCAATTTACTCGCCAAAGTAATTGCTCAGATCTGGGAACAGGGAGACGTTGCTAAGTGAATGAAGTCCAATCAGACAAGAAACACGAGGGCTCAGGTGATCATACAGGTTGTAAACAAGCGAACAGTTTTGCCAGATTATCTAAAACAGAAAATTTGCTGATAATTATCCCTCATTGCACAGGAAAACTAGTTGAACCAGGAAGTTGATCTGTAAACTGTGATGAATGATTACAACCGACAAATGATGACAATAATAATCCTACCACCTGGCCCTGTTTTCTCTTCCAAATAAGTTTGGCTAACCTGCATGTTTGTTTACGACCTGTCTAATCATCTGCTTGTGGTTCCTGCCATGTTGGGCTTCAGCCATGTCTCCGTGTTCCCAGATCTCAGCAGTTAACTTTGTCTGTAACTATGTCGTTACAGATGGGAATGATGACCAAAAGTACAAGTTACAGTAAACCAGAATTGTCCTTTAAGGAGTATATGGTGCTCAATTTGGAGTACAGCTAATTATAATCATAGGGAAGCAGGGTGACGTAGTTTGAAAAATGCTCTTCAGCCCTTTTTAAGGCCTTGAGTCAGAAGGCTTCCTGAGGTGTCTTTATTCATGAGACTGAGCTAGCAGCATGAGAGAGGAAAGCTAGGAGGTTTTAATAATGCTCTTTCAGGCTACTGAATACTTTCATTTTTTTTAAGTACTGTATGTGCTACAGATTAGCCCAAATGAATGACTGCTTTTCAGCCATATTTATAATCAGCTTTTATGGATGTTTTTTTTTTTTTTTGCTGCTTTCAAATCAGATTTTACTATTCATAACCCCATTTGAGTGAGTGCGTGTTATTACCTCAGTAATAGTGGTGTGCAGTCAAAACAAACAGAACAAACAGAGCACAGGAGCAGGGAAATGGAAAGTCATTCATTGCAGCAGCTAAAAACAAAAAATTATAATAAAGAGTCTAATTTATTAACATTGCACTTTCAGAATCTGTTCAAAAATGGTTGCGAGTACACTGCATTTACCTGGGACATGAACGTATAGCAGGGATGATTATGAGTGCTTTATCAAATAGTGAGATCTCCTGCTGTTTTGCTGTGTTACATCACTTTACCCCCTGTAGTTACATGTCAAACTCATTAGTTCTGCTCTGTGTGAGCGCTGCACGCCCGCTCTTATCAACGTTTCCTGTCTGTTTTTCCCAGAGGAAAAAGAGAGCTTCTTAGAAGAGGATGATGGCTCAGGTAACTCCTGCACCATCGGCTCAGAAATCTACCTGGATGTCAGTTATCTTCATTACCTCTACGACGCCCGTCTGAGCATCAGCAGTTGCATACGGGCCTCCCAGGTTTGGTCAGCCCCGTACGACGGCGAGGACCCCCCTCCTGAGAAATACCAGCCCGGCGTCCTCGAGGAGCCAGGGCTGAAGAGTCGGCAAACCCAGGTGGCTCTCAAGAGAGTTCCACAGCCGCTAGCGCCGCGCCCTCGACCCTGCCCGCCGCCGAGTACAGAGCCACCCTCCATCAACCAGCTGGAGCTGGAGTGGGATGATAGTTATGATGCATGCCCGATGCAGACTGCTGAGGCTCCTGTGGAGAGTAAACCTCCAACGCAGCCTCAGGCTGAGCCCCCAAAGCACATCCAGGAGATGAGGAAAACAGCCATCATGTTGGTAAAAGGCTCGTACATTGAGGAAAATGAGTTCCAGGACGACGTCATGGTATACGATCTCGTTGCCAAGAAAGACGCCAGAGATGTCGAGCGCGTTAAGCTCAACTCCAACGGGTCTGAATCAGAAGAAACCCAACCAGGCTCAGCAGAAGTTCCCCTAAAAAACGGACTCAGTCTAACGCTTCCAACCTCTGTGGTGGCTGACGGCAGCAAAAGTAGCTTGGACACAAAGGCCAAGGGTCAGACAGATTGTAATTCCAACCTCCAAAACAACACTGCTGCTGAGTTGGGCGACGACCTTTTGGCTCAATATGAGGAGCTCATTCGTACGTTGGACACTGAAGCAGGTGGAAAACAGGTCAAAACTGATGGAGAGTTGAAGAAGCCTGTCACACCTGCAGCGGAGGAGAAGAAGGAGGAGGAGGAAGAGGAGGAGGAGATGGATTTCACCTCCTTCTCTGCTGAGACACCAGAGCCAGAGAAAGTGCAATCACCATTTGGGACCAAGTTTTGCAGTGGAAGTGCAAGTAGAAGCCATTCAGTGCCTTTTACAGGTAAGTTAAGGGAATCTTCCCTCTGCAGCAGCCTCATTATTTAGCAAATATAACATTTGAACAGCACGATGAAAAGATTGTTTATGATTATTCTTTCTGCAGGTCCATTTGTCAGTGTGCTGTTGTCTCGTATGGACAACATGCTGTCTAACTCGCTTCATGTCAACCTGTTGTTGACGGGCATCCTGGCCCAGTTGGCGGCCTACCCTCAGCCTCTCCTGCGCTCATTCCTCCTCAACACCAACTTGGTCTTTCAGCCGACTGTTCGCTCCCTTTACCAGGTAACACAGATATGTCGTGGGTAGGCAGGAGTGAGCCTTTGATTTCCTCTCCTTCCCCTGAGGCTTGTGTATCACCGAGTAGACAAAGGGAAGAAAAAGAAAGCAAAACATTTGGGCTTTGTGGCATCACTGAAAGATGTTGAAACATGCAGCTCTCCTTTCAGAAGTGAGATTGAAAGTAGGAACACAAAGAATTGTTTGAAAAGTGAGCACAGTGCTGTAGCTGCTCTTGTGTAAGATGAAGCAAAGACAGCTTTTCATCCACAACAAAGATCCTTGATTAATACAATCAGGCTGCAGATTTCAAGGTTGTTCTCATTAAATTAGCTTTGATTACATCAGTGTAAACACTGCAGATTTGAATGTAATCCTCAGTCTGTTTTCCATGTTTCCCTTCAGGTACTAGCCACCGTGAAGCACCAGATAGAAGAGCTGGCTGCCACCAGAAAAGACTTCCCCGAGCTGATCACTGCCGCCCAACACTGGCTGCTGGCCAGGGAGACATCGTTCATGGCAACAGGTGACAATACACCCACATATACTGTAGGCCTTCTGTTTTCTAAGCCAACTATGGCTGGAATCTGTACTTGCACATAGATCTGTAATTTTGGAAAATCTGAGACGATTGATACCACTCGTATGTCTGTACGGTAAATACAAAGCTACCACTATAGAAGCTAGTTAGCTTAGCTTAGCACAAATGAAAACAGGGAAACAAGTAGCCTTTTTTTTACTCTGATTTTTGTATGGATAAAACCAACAAGATATAATCTGTTAATATTGTATATATAATGTGAGCTTTAGAGGTGCTAGTAGGCAGATTTTTTACTTTTTGGACAGAGCCAGGTAGCTGTTTCCCCTGTTTCCAGTCTTTTATGCTAAGCTAAGCCAACTGGCTACTGGCAGCAGCTTTATGTTTCCCAAAATGTCGAACTATTCCTTTAAGCTGTCATGTATTTGCAATCATTCATGAGCTTGAGTAATCACTCTCAGGAAGCCTCATGTTCTGCTACACATATTTTGATTATTTTACTTGGATTATAAGATCATCACTAATGATGTATTCATAGTCAATAGTGTTCAGATTTTTAAAACAAATGTTATTAGACTCTTTCAGTAGAACAGTTCAGGAGGAGACTTATTTGTTTTAGATGACTTTGTTTTCTTTTTCATTTCGGGAAATATTTTGGTGGCAACCCGACGATTAGAAAATAAACCCTGCACTGTTGTTGAGTTCCTCAGTCTCACTAACTCGCTGTAAAAAATGGGTCAAGTTCAAAACAACATCTGCATTCATGATCGGTTGTGTTTCAGCTCCTGTTGGGAATCAGAATAAATTCTACTTGATTTTGTGAAGTCACGTGTCTTTGCAGTTTAGCAACAGTCCCAGCCAGACCCTGGAGTTTCAGGCCTGTTTTTGAACTGGGTTCCCCACGGTTTCAGAGTTGTACAAGCTACAAAAAAACGTTGTCGAAAGTGTGTTTGCGGAAAGATAAGAGTCAGTATTTTCTAAGATGGGCAATTTAAAGGGAATTTTTTAGTTGGTTAACCGGAATAATCTCCTTTCTTGTACGTGTTCAATGTTTCTTCGGAAAAGCAGCGCTTAGGATCCTATTTTCTGGCTGAAATTATTTATAAATGGAGAAATCCTTAACAGGAATATATTATGTTTACAAAATGTCTTGAATTCTGACTGCATTGCATGGAGTATATCCACGCGTATACATTATTTGTTTTCATTTTGTCATTGTAACTTATTAAATCCTCGTGTCCTCAGACATAAGCAGCAGCAGACACTCCACCCACGGCGAGGCGGGAAGGATCTTGAAGAGCTCTCCGCCACCAAAACCCAAAGCCATCTCTCTGGATCGGACAGAAGTCTTCGCCACCGTCCTCTTCACAGAGTTCCTCAAAGAACTGGCCGCCATTGCACAAGAGCACTCCATCTTATCGTACATTCCTATGGAAGAGTGATCATGTCCCAATAGGCCTCTGTGATGAGTCCAACTTAACTCTGAAAGATTTTAAAAGCCTCTCTTTTATGATGGTTTTCTTTCTTTCTTTTTTTTTTTGGTCCTTTTCAGGCACTACTTGATGAAGAAACGTCTTTAGATCAAGTGATTTATACAACTATTTTAAAAAAAAAATGATAGTGTATTTATTTTCCAAGCAAAGATAATCAGTTTCATGTGCTTTCAATTTCATCTTTGTAGTTTTGTAAAGGGGGTTTGGCCAAGAAGGAGGTCCAAACTTTCAGCTAGAAAATCCTGACCTGTTTGCTGAAGCCTGTGCCAGCCGATAATGCTTGTAAGAGCGAGCTCCAAGCCCACCAACCAAAGACTGTAGAGAGATGATTTCAACAAAAACAGCATTATTTTCTCGCAACCATCAGCCCTTATCTGAACTTCAGGGTTCTGCCCTCTCTCTGAATGTCTTTTACAACCAGCCCCAACCACAGCAAGACGTCCGCTGCTCAGTGTGGTTCTGTTAAATACTCAGGTGGCCTTTCAGGTGCCTCTTTGCCATTGGATTACACACCAGAACTGAGCACCACATGGAGCCTCTCCTGCTTTTAGAGGGCGAGCCTTTGAAATAGCAGCATAAAAATGTAATTTAAAAGGTAACTGTTGTAGCCGACTGGCAGCAGGGATGGCATCATCACACATCCAAACTTCTCTGTTCTTATGCAACTGTTACATGACGACATTTTTGGGCGAAACAGGATTGTCACTTTTGTGTTTAAACTTTACAAACTCTTTGTGTGTTAGATGTACATTTGTTTTGGTGTTTTCCTGTTAATTCACGACGGTACCTCAGGACTCCTTTTTTTGATGCACGTTCTGTTCTCTCGGTTCTTAAACAGCCTTTGGGTGAAGCAGTTTTTCCTACGATGCACTACTTTCTCACATTGACGGGCTCCACATGTTCTCCAGATCAGAGCACCAAAACTTATTCATGCTATATTTAATTTGCCTTACTTTACTGATGCTTTATAATGTACATATTATAAGAAAAAAAAAGTTCTCATGACACAGAACACTATGCAAATCAAGGATATTTTGGGTATAATTAAGTTTTGGATATTTTCAGAATGGGAAGGGGTATTTAAGCTTTTATGAAAGTTTCTATTGCCATATTTTTTTTTCAATGAGGTTATACTAGAGGCTAGTTGTTATGGCTTGTCATCATCTTCTATTTAGGGATTGTGTAGGGTGTTGTTCTAGTTGTGATAAGTCTGAAATATCATTGTTGAAAACCATCTCAGATTGTAACGGTTACCGAGGGCAAACTGCTGGAAATCGCCTTTATTTTAGTCCGGGTATTGCACATGGTAGTTAGTGTGGTTGTTAAAATGAGATAACACAAGAGAAATATTTTGTTACAAAGCATGCCTCTACTGTCTAAATGAATTTATCAGGACAGAAATACTTTTTAAATTGGTGCCTAAATTATGATTTTAGTTCACATTATTGCCTGATTTTGAATGGATTTACACAGGAGTAATACAAAACAGTTTAAACTTTTTTGTTTAATTTTTCACTTGAAGCTGTCCATTGTCAAAGTGTAAAAGAAAGGTGTGCAACATATATTGCTTTGTCCCATTACTTCTGATGCATTCTGTTTCATTTAACTCCACAGACGACACTGCTTTCAAAAATAATGTATTTGTTTCTCGGTTAAAAAAAAATCAATGTCCATCCATTCACAACTTAATGAAAGATGCAGTGAATATAATGTGAAAATTTATCTGGGAAATAGACCATTTTTGAAGATAATTTGTTGTTAAAATTCAAGTTTTATTGGCTCTTGAATGTTATATAGAAAAATGTGTCAGAAATGAATGTTTATTCAGAACAGATGTTTTGTCAGTTATGAAACGATTCAGACTCTGAGATAATGGACTGCTTCGACTAAATCTAACAAAAAGTAAATGTACTTTTGTGCAAACACAAATCATTAGGAGAAAGAAAATGAGAAGGAAGGTGGATGAAAAGGCAACTGTCTTGTAAAAATACACCTGGTTGATCAAGATCGTCATCTCATAAATCCAGCTAATATTGTGTTTAACTTTAGTTTTAAATCTGGGTTGTGTATTTTTGTTCCTAGTTAAATCCATTCAGTTTCTACTTGATGCTATGCAGGCAATAAATTATGCACCAGGATCTTTGTGTACTTTTTACAAAAATGGCTGTGAAATGTATATTTTTATCAATCAAAGCCATTTTTAACAATTGTTGAAGTTTTTTTTCTGGTATGAAAGTATAAAGAATGTTTCAGAGCACTTTATCAGCATTTTCATATTGCAGTGTCACTGTGCTCTGCTGACACAGATCCTCAGCCAGCACAGATTCAGTCTGTGTAACCTACCCAGCACAGTATGACACTGTTTTAGCAGCATTGTGGCAGGAAAACAGGTTTTATAACCAAGATGACCAGTTTCTGTCTCAGTAGGTTCATATTCCAAAGATCTCTCCTTTCTGACACCATTTGGCCTCAGTTTTCTATCCAATAGATCAAGTTGCTGTTTGTTGCTGATGTCTGAGACACAAAGGCATGCCTCTTTCAATAAAGACAACTTCTGGTAAATGAAACTGGATGCACTTAATGTGTTGACTTTTTTCCTTCCACTCTTTAAACTAATTAAATTAAAGTTTTCTTTTAAGGATTGTCGAACAACTTTCCCCTGACACGAGCAATATTTTCTTTCCTTTTTGCCAGAGGTGGTTTGTGTTTGTTCTGTAGACATTGACGTCCTCATTTAATACACATTTCCTTTCCGAACAGCACTTCCCCCAGAGAGATTTTGTTCAGAACTAGGTCTTGTTCTTGAGTAAACACAACAGCTTACATTCTCCATTCGCATGCAATGACTGTGAAATACTGCAGAGATGATGCAAACTGTGATGGAGAAGCTTTTGACAGCTCATAAATATCCTGTTCATCATTAGTACGTGCATGCACAAGATAAACATCTTTGTGCTGATTGAACAGCGCCGTGCTTTGCCTGTGCATGCAAACAAGTTATTACATGGGTCAAAAAACAGCATTAAACTAAATCAATGCGGGATAAACTGGAGATAATGTGTACACGAGGCAAAATATGGGACACTGGAAGCTGTCAGACTTCAATTTCTGTCACAAATACCAACCAGGAACTATAACCATTTGAAGCTAATACAGTCAAAACTAAAAATCTAGTTATTTTGTAACAAAAAATCTCCCAACAGCTCTAGGGGCTGTGCAGTAGCCACACAGGCAGTCTGCAAACAGGTGCAGCTGACCAGAAGACAACACCATGTTGGTCCGCTGAAGAACTAGACTCTTGGTGTAGATAAGAAGAGGCAGACAAGTTTAAGAAGGACATGTAAGCACTGAAACAACTGAGATTGTGCAAAGGATCTCAATACCAGAGATAATCCATATTTAATGCACCACATATAGAAAGTATTACAAATAACATGCTTCAACCACAAGAGGGAGCACATTGATCGCTCTGGGTTTCTGTTGACTCTTGATAAGGAGCATGTGTCTTGTCATCAATTTCATCTTCTGCCTGTGTGATTTTCAGGCCTCACAAATGACCCTAATAGCCAATGTTGCATTGGTCAGTGATACATAAAGTTATACTGAAAGGGTTATATTGAATTATATGCAGGACTGTTTAGAAGAATCATTCAGGACCATTTAAATTTATACTAAACATTAAATGAGTTTTCCAGTGTTCAAGGTAAGTCTCATCAATCTTATCACCTGGTCAGATCATGAAAACATATATTTATCTTTGGATGCCTTTTTTTTCTGACAAAAAACCAGATGGTGATACAACACTGCCACATTGAGTATTAATCTGAAAAGCTTTATTTATAAGCTCTATTTATAGCTTTTTAAACACATAAATACAGAAGATAATCGTTGTTGTCCTGTGAAAACACTGTTCAGTATTTACAAAAATCTCAGCCTCTCAGGAACTAATGATGGTAGCTTCATTTTCAGCTTGACCATCAATAGTTTTATCAGCCAGGTACCATATACTGCCATGTAACATGGACATGATTGCTCTGCATATCTGCGTTTTCATGCAGATCTACATCATCACTGTCTTTCACTGTCTTTGACTCTCGGTCTGTGATATGGATGGGTCTTGCAGAACAGTCCGGACCCTCATGAAGTCTTCTCTTGTAAAATTTCCCTCACCAAAACTGGGTCAGCTCGGCCTTTGGTCTCTTTCTGAACCAACCCCATCAGCTTGTTCAGAACTTTCTTGTTTCCATTTCTGATGGCGTGAACCTACAGAAAGGCACAGCAAGCACAAAACATCTCAAACAAACAAAAACAACAAAACAAACAAACAATGGAATTGAAAGTGAGAATTTGCATGTGAGCCCTCACCTCATCGGGATGCGAGTCCACCACCTTCTGGCAGATGCTGTACAGCTGTGCGGCGTCACTAACAAGGCCCAAGTCCTGCTCCTGGATGATCTGCGGGGCCGTCTTGCCCGATGACCTCCACATTTCCTGGAACACCTGAGAACGGGGAGAAACCAGGAGGACGCAGGTGAGAACCAGACTGCAAACAAGCACTAGCTGGGGTGTTTGTACTGAGTGGCAGATAGAAGGGGATAATTGCATGGTCGGTGCAGCTGACTGACCTGCTTGGCAACTGAAGAGGAGATTTGTCCTGTTTCCTGGAGCTCCAGCAGCTCAGCCAGGGCGGAAGGAGAGATCGGGCTGAAATGAGGGTGTAATTTAATTACAGTTTAATAGGTGTACTAAAGAATTAGTGATATAAATGGAGGGGGAGAAAGAGAGAGAAAGAGAGGGAGTATCAGACTGAAAGGAGGAAAAAGTCTATCAGCATTTCTGATCTGACTATAATGTCTTTCCCATGTCTTCTTGTTTATTCCCCAGGCTACCAGACAAACAGAATCAAAAAGCCTGTTAGAATATATTAAGTAGAGAGACAGTTTCATTCAGTATACTGCAGGCCAGACAGTCCATCTCAGCTAAATCTCCTCCAAACATGGCCTAGACAGAAAAACAGATGAAAAGTATCCATCTTTACAACCACTACTTGGTTTGACTGTTTATGTGCCAAATAGAGCAGTGATTTCCAAACAGGGGTTAGTTGTACCTCAGCGGTTACTTCCAAGGGGGCACATGGAAAGCTCAACTAGTTAACAAACTACAAATTGTAATTTGATTGAATTTGTGTATGGAAAATAAAAAGCCAAATAGAATTACTAATTGATGTGATACAGATTTTTAGAAAAGGAGGTTTGGGCACATCGATGTACCAGGAGATACATGCATCCTTATGAAAACTCTTCAAAACCTTTTATTATACGCCCAAAATGCCAGTTATTTCCTTCTGGCTCCACACACTCAAAATGCTTTTTAAGTGCACATGTCGCTGAGTTTCTCTGTTTCTTCTCTGCCTGCAGCTTTTCTGACAGTCCTGCCGGCCACTCTTTGTTTTTCTTTAACTCTTCTCCTTTCAACCAAAGCAAATGCAACATTATGCATAAATAAACACCAGCTACTTTGTGGTTTACTCGCACACAAATGCATCACAACAGTCTGGGAATGGTAGATAAAGTAAAGCTCTCAGCATCTGCACTGACGTCAACCCACTGAATTGTTTCAATTTCATTTGCTCTGTAATGACTCAAGAGATTTTTATTCTTAGAAATGATCTTAGAACAATATTTCTCTGAGCTGATCAACAGTGAAATATATCCATTCAATTTCAACTCAGGACAATCTGAGTTGAACTCAACAAGCTGAAGTTTCTAAAGGCTGACCCTCAGTCAGAGCTTTACAAATACAACTCACATACATCCGACCAGCCTCCTTTTTCTTTTAGCTGCAGTCACTATTGAACTGCCATTTTAAGAAAACTGCTAAAATGAAATAAGCTGAAATGAGTGTCTGATATTCAGCGTCACAGTGCACTGTAAACAGAAACAGCAGGAGACAACTGGAGCTATTTTTTCATAGCCGGTGGCTAGATAGGCATCTTCATGTTTGTTGAAGCACAAGTGTGAAAAGTACCGTGGCAACTTCTCTTTGTATCAAAATATCAAAAAGACTTTATTCAATTCCAAGAGTGTTTTGGAAAATTTACAAAATCCAACATGTTCCAGCTAACAGGCCTTCAGCAGGGAGACATCAAAACAACACCGTCTTCCAAAAAGTAATGATTTCACTAATGTAATTGGATTTGTCAAAACAGGCTTTTCCCTGACGGGCTGTCAGACTGTCGCAGGGGTTTTCTCATCGACAGACACAAAGAATTAGGGAATATCGGACGATTTATGAACTCACACATGATATTGTTGTATAGTATGCAACGGTCTAATCAGTATTTGTGAACACTACGAATCTAATAAACCTTGATGTCAATCAAACCAAAGCAGCACAGTGTAGAATGGGTCATGGATAAGACTGAATTATTTTATCTCACTAAGGTTGATGTGCTGTCATTTCCAATCCAGACATTGTAGCTTGACTATAAAAACATTATTCTGAGCACTACATACACATCACAGAAAAGAAATCCTTTTTTTGTGGCTAAATGCTTTTTAATCCGGTGCAAACCTTCTTGGGGAATAGAGAGGAAGCAGTTCAATGACTTAGATTTTAGTGGCATCTCCTGTTGAGCCAAGAGCAACTAAAGGTTTGTGTATGCTAATGTGTGTCAAGGGTGGGAATCAGTAGCAACCCCAAAATTAGATTGATTTTTTACAACTGAAGTGAGTTTGTCATTATGATTCTCGTTGCCCTGAACTTTTTGCTTTCACTTAGTTCAGTAGATAGCTAGATATTTTTTTTTTTTTATTATTATTTTATCATATTATTATTTTATTATTTGGCTTAGTAAACTGAGTATCATTAGGACTTTGGCTATTGTTTGATTCAATATGATGCCAGCCACGACTGCTGTGCATATAAAAATATTGTTTAATATAACAATATTTAAATTACAGACCTCAGTTATTGGCACTCGGCTTAAAGCATATTGTTAGTTCAGGCAGAGCACTGAAGTCGCTCTTGCAATAGCTGACTGACATCAGCTGATTCATTTATGCTTCCCAATCATCGGCTCGTTCACAGCTGCGTGGTTATCAGCTGACAAATTACGTCTAATCTTATTCATGCTGGGGTACATGACCTGATACATCTCACTATTGTAATGCAGTCAGACCAGATTTCGCTTCCCATTCATTTCTATTTGGAACGGGGCGGGTCAAATTCGCTTCCGGTTGTTAACTTACCCGCCTCCTTCGCTTTGCACAATCAGATTGCACTTTGAGAGGCTGCACGGCAAAATAACACAAGTAAGGACAAGCAAAATAAGTAATGACAGTAAAATGTTTGATAAGAACACTGTGTAATTTACGACTTCGTGGACTGCAGCTCCTGCAGTTCATGTTTGGAACCCTTCGCATGCTATTTCCTGTCCGCCCTTCTTTTGGCCACTCCAGGTGAGTAAATTTCGGTCTGACTGCAACTTCACTCTGCTGATACGCACATGCCAACACTGTCTGCTGCCAGAACTCCCTCCACCACCCCAAACTCCTCCTTATGTGCTAAGTTTTGGGTGTTTTTTTACCTAGCTAATTTCTAATATTCATGTACGTGTTTATGAAGTGGGGTTTAGTTCTCCCTGCAGAACCCTCCTTGCTGCTGGGATTTTTTAAGAGCTCCCTCAAAGAGCAGAGCTTTGTATGCCAAATCTGTCTGTACAACCATCTGCTATAAATGGTCAATTTCTTGAAGTGTCTCAGACTTAAGTTTAGCCATGAGTTACGGGATATGGAGCTGAATTTCTGATACCAGATATAATAAATCACTTTTAGGTGACAATTCATTTTGACGTGGAATCACAGTTTTTCACATGAACCCTTGAAGCAGTGTGTGACACCTTAAAATAAAGAGAAGCCTGACAGACACAGACTGTATCTGGAGAGAGAATAGTTTTTCTTTGAACGTCTTTTTTTTTGGCCATTTTTATACCACCATTACAGAGATGGTGGAGAGATGACAGGAAATGAGGGGGTGAAGGATGGGGGAGAAAGGTCCCCGGATGGACCTGAACTGGGGGCGTTGTTGTTCACGGTCAGTGTCTTAAACCTAAGCTACGGGGGTGCCCCAAGTGAATATTTTAACCTTTTTCTCTAAGCTTTTTCTTTCCAGGTTGTTCCATTTATCAGAGGAGGCCCTCGGGTTGTAAGCTATTCAGTATTTCACAAGAAAAAAAGAAACGTTTGAGTAAATTCAGAGAAACAGCTACAATAAAGCGTTCTTCCCATGTGTACCTTTATCTGCACATGTTCCATTCCTTCTGCCACAGCTCAAAATCACCAACATTGTCAGATATGGCTTTCAAAAGGTACAAAGTGAGCCAGGCAATCACAAGAGGCTCAGAGGGGTCATGTGCGGGGCCCCTGGCATCTAAGACCTGAGCATCGGCAGCAAAAATGCACTGCATTCATGAGCTATAATGGCACTATCTGAATACTGTAAGAGCGACATGAATGGATGTTTGTGTATGTCTCACCTCTGGCTTACGCTCATGTCTTGCTGTTTGAGGCAACCCAAAAGCTCATTTGTCACCCAGCCAATCACCTTCCTCGGCTCCCTCTTGGTCGCCTTCAACACCGCCTCAAAGTACTCCACCAGCCCATCCTCATTCTGAGACAAAACACCATGAAAATGCTTTTATCGCTTCACATGCGTATTATCTAATTAGGATCAAATCAGCCCAGCAGAGTCCAGCAGTACACAGCTGTCTCCTGGATTTAAGCAGAACTGCATCCAAGCTAACTCTGCTTGGACTCGATCTGATGGCAATTAGAAGAAAAAGATGCATGGAACAGATTCAGTGAGGGAATGAACTCCTCTCTCACTGGTTGCTTCCTCCCACTTATAAACTCACCACCAGAGTGAAGCTGTGCTCGGGCAGGATGCCGTACGTTTGCACCAGCCTGTCTCTTTTGACACTGGGTAGCTCTGGCAGCCCTTCCCTTATCTTCTGCACCACCACCGCCTGGCATGCATCAATGCCAGTGGGCAGCGATGCGTTATCCACATACACAATCAGAGGAGGCAGGTTGGGCTCTGGCATGAACCTGAAGGGAGGAAGGGTGGAAAAAAAAGGGGAGGGGAGGGAAGGGGGAGGAATGCTTTATCAGCAGTACAGATAAGCTTAGCTTTTGTTGAGATACTAATAGTGCTCTTGACACCACACTTGTCACATTTCACTTCCTCCCCTAATCATTTGACTCCATCAGCCTTAAACCCGTCCATCTATCATTTCCCCCTCCTAAACTCAAACACACGGCTGAGGTCCAGACCGTGAGTGATGTCTGTTTATTTCTCTCCATCTAGCTGCCACTCAGAGGCTCTCATCCTCTTTCAGTCCCCACTGAGGGCAAGATGATCTTCTGATATCATAACTGCAAGTCAATAAACACAAGCTCAAGATATGAGCACAGATGGGCAGCGAGCCCACAAACTCACACTCACCTGTAGTCCTGAAGACCCTCTTTCTCCCTCATAGGAATCGTCTCCCTAGAGAAAAATGTGCACACATCGTGAATGATCAGCATTTTGATTTGTAAACGCATGTGTCAAACCTTTCAAAAACTTCAAAACAGATATTAGAAAAAATTTAATTGGAGGAATTGTAGCAAAAATCTGAGATACCTTTAACAGCTCTGCAGTACTGCTTAGAGCTAAAAACAATTAATTTATTAATCAGTGAGTCGATCAACAGAAACAGCAACAAATTTGATAATCAATTACGGGTTGAATTAATTATTTGAGCCTGTTTTCTGTAATAGACAACTGAATATCTTCGGATTTTGGACTGTTGGTCGGACAAAACAAGACATTTGAATATGTCAACTTGCGCTATGGGAAATTGTAATGGGCATTTTTCACTATTTTCTGATATTTTATGGGTCAAATCATTAATTGAGAGCCCTACCCTCTAACCCCAGAAAAATGATGTAGTACTGCAGTACAGCTAATGAGTGATATGATGCCCTCCAGTCAGCTTGGCTGTCTTCAAACCAGTGGAGTCAAATCTGTGCCCACCTTCACAGGACCGAGAAGAAACAGCCAATCACAGGCCATCACACACTCTATTTAACATGCTTCACTGTGTACCTTGGGCATGCAAGGCCTCATGGGAAGGAGGCAGAGCACCAGAAGATGATCAAGGCCTCAGCTGTGTGCGAGCTGGCTCATTCTGTGAGCTCGTAAGCCCGCGAGCAGCACATAGCTCACAGATAACACAGGATGACGGCAGCATCCAAATGGCTCCATTCATCATGATTACCATGATGGTTCCTCCTCAGCAAAGCTCAGGACTAATGAACCAGGCATAGATCCCAGTCAGAGGGTGTTGTAGCAGCTAAAGCTTGGCATCGTGGTCCTGCTCTTTCATCCTCTTACCCTGATTTGGAATCATACGCCCGGGTCTCATTTTGCACCATCCCCCCTCTCTGCAGGACATCGATCTGTCTCTGGATCTCGTAGTCTGGTGATGTAAGGGAGAACAAGAACACAAATACAGACGGTTTATTCAATAGCACAAATATAGTTTTGTGGTAAATGCCAAACCTCTGCTGTGATACACTGGCAATCCTCAGGTCTCTGACTGCTGCCACATTATAACTGTGATAAACGATGTTTTTCTCCATGACTTTTAAATACCAGTTCAGCAGCAGAGTAAATGTGATACAACTTTATTGATAAATAATTCAAGCACAGCACCACGGTATGTCAAGCCATGCTTAAAAACCTGCATGTGAAATGCTGAAATTTTCTGGCTGTGGCTTTTTAAGTGAAGCTCAATCAACAGTCAGTGGAGTTAGAGTCGACACAAAATCTATGCTTTTTTAAGTGAACAGCTGTGAGAAGCCAATTCAGCTTCACATGCTGCTATCGCACTGCTAATTGTTTGTGACTGGTTGTCAGTCCTAAACTTATGCTTCACATGTTACTGTCAATATTAACTATGCTTCCTGTCTTAATGTCTCTTCATAAATCCAGCTATCTTGTTTTCATTTCAACAAAAAAACTAATTCTATCTCTAAGTGTGTGTGTGTGTGTGTGTATGTACGCAGGTGTTTCTCTTTGGCTTCTTTGTATATGTGTGTTTCCAGTGTTCAAACAAGTATTTAGTTCCTTTACCTACTAGCAATACCACATTGTGACAAAAGTATTCATAATGCAGAGTCATAATATTAGATATTATATTATTGGATTATTATTATTGATGCATCAATAGGTACATAGCATTTTACTGTCGGTCAAGGTTGAGCTAATTTTAACTATGTTGGGTAGTTTAATCTATAACAGCACATCATATTTTATAAGCTCGTCATACAGTATGTTTTGTTTCTAAAATCTTAATCTGCAAAACAACTAGTAACTTAAGTTGTCGAACAAATGTAGTGGAGTAAAAAGAACAATATTTCCCTCTGAACTGTAGTGGAGTAGACGTAGAAAAGCAGTATGAAATAGAAATACTGAAGTAAAGTACAAGTAACTTTCTGTTTTACGGGAGGTACTGTAAACCAGTGGAGACTTCAGGAAGTTACTGGTCCCGGCTAAGAAATAGGCCCGTAAAATGGTGAATTAAGTTTTTGCACTGTACTGTTTAAACAAACAAGACATAACACGTAAATTTGTGAGCTTTAGGTGGATTTTGTTGATTTTGGAAAGAGCCAGGTTAGCTGTTTCCCCCTGTTTCCAGTCTTTGTGCTAAGCTAAGTTGGCCCAGCTGCTGGCTACCACAGACGTGGTAACAATGTTCTCATCTAACTCTTGGCAAGAAAGGAAATGAGCACATTTCCCAAAATGTTGAACTTTTCCTTTAAGTGCAGTACAGTAGGAAATGTACTTAGGTAGATTCCACCACTGAGTGATTGTTACCTTTTACTACCAGTTTGACTTGTAGCACACACATAATTACAGCACACACACACTCATAACTATTTCAGGGTGACACAGCATGCAAATATCAACTCACAAAAAGGTCTCTACTTTCAGAATGTGTGTGTGAGCGATCATGCAGCCAGTTGAGACCCATTCAGATGGAACAGTGTTCAAAGTATCTAAATATCTGTCGCACTCTTAACCCTTCCTGCTATCTTTCCTTTAATTTTTTTTTTTACTTTTTATGGTGCTTACCTATAGCCCTGGCCAGGTATCGGACGCTGTTGATGTTCTTCACCTCTGCCCTGATGCCCAGGGGCTCACCTGGTTTGTGCACAGACACATTGGCATCCACTCTCAGCTGGCCCTCTGTGGAGAAACAAGAACAAGATGCACACTGAGTGGGAAATAAGTTTGGGTTTAGAGGTATGGCAGAAAAAAAGAGAGAGGAAGGCAGAGAGACAGAGAGTGATTTCCATACCAGACATGTTGCCTTGACAGGTGCCCAGGGCTTGCAGGATGAGCTGGAGCTCCCTGACAGCTGCAGCGGCCTCCTCTCCACAGCTCATGTCTGGCTCCATCACCAGCTCCATTAGACCTACACCTGACACATGTGAAGACAGCTGTGTTTTACATCTCTAAGGTATCCATCCAATGGAGCTCTGTAACAAACCTCAACGGTTCTTGACTTTGTTGAGCAATTTTAACCTATAGAATAATGTCTGTCTGAAAAATTTTTCTGCCAGTATTAAAGGAGTTATAAAATATTTTTCTTAATGGCAACTAATTTCATGAAAAGACCAAAACCAACAATGTGTTAGTACGTCTCTCAAAACTTTTCCGACTTCCCTACTGTCTGTGCCACTCAACCCAAGCCCATTCGTTCCTACTGAAGATGGAAATTTTCACAAAGTTTCTTTTCTTCTTGGGTTAAAGTAATTTTCTAAAACAGCTGGGCACTGTAATTTATAGAAAGCTTGTTCATTGTAATGAAGGAACATATCACCCAGTGCAAAGGTGTCTCATTGATGTGTCTTTAATAGTTTTTGGACAGCAATGAGTCTATGGCACAGAGGAATAAGCTATATTCCCTGAACTTATCCTTTAATTGTAGGGCACAGACTAATGCTCTCCAGCGTTACCTGCTCTGTTGAGGTCTATGAGCGTCTGGCAGCGTAGGTCATCGTGGAGACTCTTGCCGCTGTCCTGCTCCAGCTGAATCTGTTTGATGCTGACAGTTTTTCTGATCACCTGGCTCCTCTTTTTTCCTCCAAGGAGGCTGTAAGTCAGCATGCCATCTACTGCGATGGGCTGCCGTTGCTGAGTGATTTGGTATCCGGCCTGAAATTTGAAAATACATCAGCCTGATATGAGAAAGTTCAGTGCTGTAAAACTCTGGCAGCAGGGTTGTGCAGTAAACAGACGACCCAAAAATGAAAACTTCCTTGAAGCCAACATTAAAGGTGACATCATGCTGCACGAGTAGACGTACTTATTATTATATAAATTCCAACTAATACACCAGTCAGGAATAATTGAACAATCCTTTAACTTCTTTCATAAAGTACAACAGTCTTTCGCTAACTGATATCCTTCTGGTTCACTTTGGAATAGAGCTGGGTGATATGACCTAAAACCTATATGAAGATAAATTGTCAGATTTACCTTGAAAACGAATTTTTTTCTCCTGCAGTGCATATATTTCCTTTCTAATATTGGCTTCTGATATGTACACCTTATGTTAATTACGTTCATGTTAACTGTTAATGTTAATTACAGTATGATGAACATACTTGGCTGGTTGGCTGCATTTTTGTTAGATGCCATTGCTTGTTGTAGCTATTTTCAGTGTGTAGACATGCACTGAAAATTGCAATATGAGTGAAATTGGGTCAGTAAACGATACATAATGTGAGTAATTCAGTAAATTTAGGTTACTGTCCAGTCTTTGAGTGAATGAATGGAATAATCCCTCATTTTGAGTAAACAATTATCCCTTTTCAATAGGAAATACATCAAATTATTGAAGTAATATACCGTTTCCCGAAGCCTTTCATTTAAATCCCACAATTTCAGTGAAATAACAGCGATGAGTATGCCGCAGTCAGTGTCATGGGTTTATGTAAAGGTGAGGCAAGCAGCATTAATTAGACACAGTGCTGGCTTATTGGCTGGGCCGTCATTATCATGCAGCAGGAGTGCTGCCATTTCACTCAAGGTTTCCACTCATAAAAGCATAAGAATAAATATTTCACCTGCTCCTATATTCCTAAAAGAATCTGCTGCCCCAAGTATTAATTTCCCACATCACTATGGCAACCACATCACAAGAACTACACATTAATCATACTTATGCTAAAGAGAGCGAGGCCGTGGGAGAAGAGATTTGGGGGGGGGGGCTGTTAGTCACTGGCTTTCTGTACAATGTGCCTGATCGACACAATCAATCACCTCCACACCTCCTCCTTTTTAAGACAAATGAGAGAAAAAACAGACTATTGGGGGTTTTCTTATTCAATTTCTGTTCTTCTTGGTGGATTCAATCTTTAAATCTGCTGGATTTTGTGAATACTGTTGCAGCTTATCAAAAATCCCCTGTTTCTTACTTAATCTTTTCTTGAGTTTTGTCTCAGCCGTTGAAAATGTTGTCTCTGCTGACTGAAGCACGAGCCTGCCATACTGTACATCAGGGAGCATCTGTATAAGTGAAGACTATTTGCATTTTCTGCATAATAAATCAACTACTGTTGCTACATAACGAAGGGTGATGCAAGTCTGTTGTTAATAAGATCCTGGTAGCCACATTAAGTTTCCCCCAATTACACTCAGACAGCAGATTGAGCCCTAATGAGCAGCCATGCTCCAAACGCTTCCTGTGACCCCTCACCCTTTTTCATATCCAAAGTTACAGATGCCTGCTCCCATACTGTACATACAGGACTGGACACACATACACACACACTCCAAACTCATTTCCGTGTTGCTGAGTCATTTTCGGACTAATTTCAAAGTCAACGAACAAACCAGGCTCAGTCGGTTATCTCATTACTCGCGCCCGCACACGGATGTTCTTCTCAGCTAACCCACGGAGGTCACAAAAACATTCACAGCTCTCATTAAACACATGTCAAAGCTCCAATAGCCAGGCCACGCCTGTTTATTTGGAGACTTAATATCTCGAGGAAATTGTAATTATTTTGCTTTTGCTGGTAGGTTGGAGCTGTTGAGGCATGTTATTAAAGGGCTGTTAAAAACTTTATATATGTGTCTTGTCTGCCATTTCAATTCAAAGAAGGAATGCTGGCTGGGCAGCAGCATTAATCATTTAATGAGCAACTGTGGTGTTTTACAAAATGCAATCAGGGATTTCTAGTGGAACATATCAATAATGTACAACGCAATTTACAAATGTATTTTTCAAGGGTGGGATAATTTCTCCCTCGGTCCCGCTACTGGTTTGGTTTTACGAGCATAGATTACGCTCAAACTTTAGGTCGAATGTGAAAAATGTCCCATCATCTGCATAATTAAAGCCACTCTGACTTCAGTTTATCAAGCTGTTTCACACAACACTGGGGCAGATCGCTCTTTCTGAGCAGCTGATGAGACTATGCAAACTAAATAATTATAAACAAGGCGACAGCAGGTGTTGTGCACGGGGCACGCCGTCAATTAAATAAAGGTTTGGGCTCAACCTGCCGGCATGAGTTGTTTGGGAAATCTCACAGAAAAATAAAAGTTGTAATCGGGTATTATCGTCCCTGCTGTGTGTGTCAACTGTTGAGAGTTATTCCAAAGGAGGTGATGCAATCTTCGGTAAACACACGAAAGAGCAAGCAGAACCCAACAGTAATCCCAGCGCGTCTGGAGAGATTTTGCTGGAATTTCAAGATACATGGACTTTCTGGGGAGATAATGTATCCCTACCATGGTGATTAAAATATGTACTGCTGCAACTTTGTGATAACCAGTAAATCTGTGAAATATTAAATGGGGAAAAACTATCAGTCAAGATCTACAGAACACTGTTATGCTCCACCAAGCCTTATCAGTCACATTTTCACAATGAAGACAAGTTAGCTCAGAAATTACAGTGAAAACTAATCACGAATATCAAAGAAAGAGATCATTTCAGTGCAATACAGTAATAGTGCATAAAAAAACTCAGTGTATTGTTTGCTGCTTCATGAGGGTATTTTAAGCCACTTCTTTGGGCAGTTTCTATGAATACCACCAAAGGAAAAGAAAATCTGTCTCTTAAGTTCTTCGGCCCATAATTACCCTCCTCATTACCTTGCCCAAAGCTGTGTAAGCATAATATCTTACCACGGAGAGATATTTTGAAAAAAGGGTTAGGGGGTTCAGATTCAAAATGCAAAATTCTCTAACACCTTTCTTTGGGGAATTTCTAGATTTATGAGAAGAGGTCTCTGTAGAGCAAGTCACTGTGGAGTTCCCATGACATTATGTCTTTTCTATCTAAGCCTTAAAATGTCACTCATAATGGCAGTAAAATTACCCTGGGGCTCTGACGGGTAGTGAAACTTTGCCATGCGAGCACTTCATTACAGAGAGCAAAGTGAACATTACTTGGGCAAGACTGTTAAATGGAAACATCAGTGTTAAAGAGGGCTTTTTGAGGAATACCTCTACCACTACCTTACCAGACCGCTAGATATTGTTATTGTTAGATATTTAAATACTATGACTATGACCACAGGACTAATATTTAATTCCTCAAATATCATGTTGGCATACATGTCTGTTCTACTTCTTTAATATTTTAAGAGCAGCAAATTTGAAAACTGCAATAAGAAAATTTTAAAAAAAAGTTGTGAACACAACACTGACATATTGTCACCTTTTAAGCTGATATGTTGAACTTAAAATATACAGTAGTTAAGGAGAAAAATTTGCATTAATTAGTAATTAGTAGTCGTGTTTCTGGCCACCTGGTGAATGTAAGTCTGATATTCAGTCTCGTTTAGCTTTGTTTTTGGTCTCCACCAACTCCTGAGGGAAATATCTGTTACATTAGCTGCTATATGCTCTACTTTGTTCACCAGCTGGTCGCTAACCGTGTCTGTCTGCTGTTTGGTGCTGAGCAGGTAGTGTACAGTGGGTTTTTAGAGCTTTTTCACTGAAAACAGCTGCCTGCTGCAGCCGAAATTACACTATGAGAGCGGCGAGAGTGAACCAAAACAGTTAAGTTGCAGCCGGACAACTCCCGAGGGGAGATTCACAGTCTTTTGATACATTGCTATTATAAAAATTATGATTATAGGTGCTTTAAAGCTGCACTAATCAATATTTTTA
Source organism: Oplegnathus fasciatus (assembly GCA_003416845.1). NCBI lineage: Eukaryota > Metazoa > Chordata > Actinopteri > Centrarchiformes > Oplegnathidae > Oplegnathus > Oplegnathus fasciatus. Next base: position 2,317,729 of record NTHP01000002.1, on the reverse strand, counting down.
TATTATCAATTGGTGAAAAACCTATGTGTAATGTGATAGGTGTTGCTCGTGTTGATAAAAGCATGGCAAATTATCATCCAACTCTGCAGTTGCCCTCAGCTCAATGGAGCCTTTTAGCACCTTTCAGCTCATTGTTTTGGTTTTATGGTCCACACTCGTAACTGTTTTGGTTGACTCTCACTGCTCTCATCACTTCCAGCCACAGCAGGCAGCTATTTTCACTGAAAAACTTCTGAAAACCGACTGCATGATAATTACCCAGTGCCAAACAGAGGACACAGTCAGAGACTAGCTGGTGAACATAGCAGAGCATGTAGCAGCTAAAGTTCAAGATATTTCCCTCAGGGGTTGGTGGAGATAAAAACAGAGATAAAAGGAGAGTGACTATTAGACTTACATTCATCAGGTAGACAGAAACAAGACTGCAAATGAATGCTAATGTTGCTTCGTGTGTGTTGTATGTGTAAATAGGCAACTGTTTACTACATGCCAACATGTTCACCATATCAATTGTACATGAATAATATATCAATGTTGTGTTAACAGTTTGTTCTGCTTCCCTTCAAATAAATAAATAACTAAATAAATAAATAAGTTACTTAAAACTGCTTTAAAGGAGTGTACTCTATATGGTAAGTATATGAGGAGTTTCAATTAAGAATGAGATAGCCACCATTAAAAAAATAAGCACCTACTCTAAGAAAATGGCTGGCATCTAAGTGAAGTCCATTATGGGTAACTACTGAAGATCGGAGTTATCTTAAGCTTACAAAACTGTTAATTTTAATTAACTATTTAATTTTCATATTTTATTATTCATTCAGACTGTTCATAATCAAACATATCACGCCCAGAATTGTTCAGTTAGACAGTACTACCTGGGGTTTTTATGACTCCAATAATGATTCAAATTATGTGACTAAAAAGAAAGCTGTATCCAAATTATCAGCAAAGACATGGAGAAGGAAATGATCTGTGGATAATGTAAAAATAGAAGTGCACTGAAGGAAATGAGCTGTCAAGTGAAAAAAACACTGGTCATTTTCTTTAACAGCTTTCGGTACCATTCGTCTGTATGTGTGGGCAAATAGCATTTTTGCTGCTTCAGCAAGACTTGCTCACTATTTCAATTAGAGCTCATGGCCGGGAGAGTTCACTGGGAGTGTTGTGATGGAGAAGCTGGAGGCAGATGAGGGCAGCTTATATCAAAGCAAAAGCAATGATGCAGCATGATGTGCAGGAAAAGAGTGTCTCTTCACTGCTGTTTGTCAGATAAGGTACCTCCACTAACGCCTGTGGTATCACTCTCCCACCTATTAAACTCTAGATGTTGTACAGAAAGTGAGGACAGGGAGTGAAAAACTCACAGGGAGGTCAGCGTAGAAGTAGTGTTTCCTGTCAAAAAGTGACTTCCTGTTTATGGTGCAGTTGAGAGCCAATCCTGTCATCACCGCTGCCTCGACACATCGTTTGTTCAGGACCTGGGGACACACAGGGACATTATCTGATGACCTGACAAGGCAGCAAACGAAAAACAACAGATTATGTCTGTTTGAATTAAGTTAAACAACTCTTACGGGTAATGTGCCAGGTAAGGATGCATCAAAGAACGACACCAGGGAGTTTGGAGGTGCTGAGAAGCGAACTGCTGAGCCGGAGAATAGCTTGGTGTTGGAGTTAATCTGGGCGTGGATTTCCAAGCCCACCACTCCAACCAGCTGCTGGGGAGCACTGAGGCGGAGAGGAGCAAGACATGGTACAGATAGAACCAAATAAAAGAAACTTCTACTATACAGGTGGACTGAGGATAACAAGATCAGACAGACAAGTAGCTGTGCAGCACGACAAAGGAAAATACCTGTTTCTGTCTGGCTGACAGCTATCCATTAAAATAAGGACACCTCAAACATAAGCTGTGTCTTGATTCCCTTCTACATACTAATTCTAAGCAGGCTATGAGTATGTTGTCACTATGCATACTAAAAACACTGGATTTTTGACTGTCCTTTTGATATACACTATTGTCCCACAATGCAATGCACAAAGGAAAAAGAGGCACTACTCCCAGCTGCGAAAAAATAAA
>NTHP01000002.1:2303228-2315217 GCA_003416845.1 Oplegnathus fasciatus | reverse complement strand
CCAGTTGGTAATCTAACCCAGAGGCTGGGCTTGGAGACTACAAATGTATAACAGAAACACTGGAGGCGTGGAGTTTGACAGACATGGGTTAGTAACAGGCAGCGAGGGTCAAACAAACAAATGCTACTGAGTTGCATTATGGGGAGTGTAGGATCCAGTTTTTTGGGATATTAGGGACTAAAATTCAGTATCATTCTCATTTTTTAAAGAATCTGTCTCTTGTGAGTGCCCCAACTTTATGAAAGTACAACACTAAATCACTGGGGTACCCCTTTAAAGTAAGAGGAAGCACTATTTGATGGGGATAACAGACTTCAACCGACATTCTAAATCAGTGCGCAGCAACCAGTAGGTAACCATAGCAACAGTACGTTTGTAATTAGTTATAGCTAGCTAAGTCACCAGTTTAACCACACTATGACTTAAACTGGCAAACTTTCAAATATGAATGAACATTTGAACACAGCTTATTTTCCTTCAGTAAGTTAGCGGCACAGTTTAAATCTTGACATATACAGAAATATTCGACTCAGCGGAGGAAACGTCTTCACCTTCACCTGTTTTTAGGACATCTTATCGTTCACCACTGCTTAACCTACACACGGGTTAGTAGGGGGGCATGTCAGGGGCACTATAACACAAAGTATCCCACTTTTAGCAGCCTCACTTACCTTTTTGCTCTCAGCTGCGGTTCGCTGTCGCATCGTGAGCTTGATGTGCTTATTCGTCTAATTACGCACGAAGCCTTTGGACACAATATTGATATTTGTTTATTCATATTATGTAGCAGCTCACTTGCTGCAACACAGGAGGTAGCCATGTTGTAAAGTTCCGATGAACAAGGGAGCTGTAGTTTTTTTAAAGTGACATTTAATACGTGTGTCTACGCCGCCAGTTTTCAGGTTAAAACTACAAAGCCCAGCATTGGTATGCTTCCGGTTTCCGACATAAGCTACGTCATTTCCGGTTTGTTGACTGGCGGGACTTCTCCACATGGTAGCAGCTGAATAGGTTGTTTACAGACCTTGAAAACTTGTTTTTAGAGGCACCGCTGATAAAATTCATACAACATGATGGCTACAAACGGAAAGGAAGCCTGTGGAGTAAAAGGGGACGTGCCGTCGGTGTCTTCAAATGGCAGCAACGACTTTGCTAACAAGACAAACTCACTTGTAAACGGAGCAGCAACGGAGGCGTCGTCTCACTCCAAGCTGCAGAACGGAGGATCCGGGAGGACGACTGGGTTCTCCTTCAGCCCCGAGCCCACCATTGAGGACATTAGGCGGATGCAGGCGGAGTTCACGGACGAGAGGGACTGGAACCAGTTCCACCAGCCCCGAAACCTGCTGCTGGCCATGGTCGGAGAGGTGGGCGAGGTGGCGGAGCTCTTCCAGTGGCGCGGGGAGGTGGCCGAGGGCCTGCCGGATTGGACCGAGTCGGAGAGAGAACACCTGGCACACGAACTCAGCGACGTGTTGATCTACCTGGTGGAGCTCGCCGAGAAGTGTCGCGTCGACCTTCCTCAAGCGGTGCTACGTAAAATGGCCCTAAACCGACTGAAATACCCCGCCAGTAAGGTGCACGGATCGGCCAAAAAGTACACTGAATACAAGGACTGAGTTTGGGAAGCAGATGTCAGTCAGGGGACGCTGGTTGCAGTGACCGCTGGAGCTGCTGTTCACTTCACTGACAACATGCTGCAGTTTAACTACTACTGAACATTTTATCCCCTGATTCAAATGGCTTTTTTCTGGGTTTACTTGTTACATAACTGCATGAATGCTCTTAACTTTTGTGTATTTTCTTGTGATACACATTTGTTAGCCTAATTGCCTACATATGCAAAGTCACATTTAGTAGGCAAGGCACTTGGGGAAAACTGTATATTGGCTTTTATTGAGGTTTTAAGTGCTGTTTTTAGTCTGATCATTGATGTGCCTGAGGGAATTTGAGGCAATGCATACTCTTTGCAGACAGTAATACTGTTGTGCAGTGGCTTTTGGGAGTATTTAGAAGAATACATTTGTCACTGAACATTTTGGAAGTTGTAGCTTCGCTCCAGTTCAAGAGTGGATGAGAGAGTTGAAGCAGATGATTATTGTCCTCATCATACCTGACAAAAGAGTAATTGTGAATTGTTTTTTGTGTTACAAGGTTTTTTTCCCATCAGGGTTGGATCAACTCATCTTCTGTTTTTGTCCACGTCACCACTGTCACAGTTTTTCCTCGAGTAAAAGTTGCTTTAATTCTGTCTTGTGTGTTTTTCACTGATTTGTCAGTCAGTTAAAATGGTTGTGATGGGAGCAGTAGCCTGTTTGCTGGCTACATGCATGTTCAGAGTTGACACAAGGGCCTTGTAAGAAATCTCTTAATTACCAGTTTATTAGGCACATCTAGCTGAGAGTAATGGTCTAATAATACAACAGCACTGAAGTAAATCCTAATGTCATGAAGGTTGTAATATTGAAACTTTTAGAGAGGTGTTGATTAAATTTTTGAAGCTGCAGTCTGTGAAAAATGTTTGAACTGTCTTGTGTTGTACTGAGAGGTATTTCTAATATTTAGTCTATTGACATTGATAGAATTGGGCATGCCACAGTATTAGAAATACCTCTCAGTATAATGCAATACAATTCAAATGTACCTAACTTCTCAACAAGATTCAGCATTACTAGGTTGCCTAAAAGTGGCCAAAGTTAAGTGTAATAGCAGATCACTGTATTTATATAGCACTTTTATTCAAAGGGCTCATTCACCTTTTCACACACTCGCTGCACCGAGCTACCATGCAAGCATGCCAAAGCATCCGGAGCAATTTTAGGGTTCAATGACTTGCCCAAGGATGCCTGGAAGAGCTGGAGATTGAACTACCAACCTGCTCTGCCCCCTGAGCCCACAGAGTGGTGAAGTAATGATTTACTTGGAGCTTGTAACAATCTTATTTAAATCAGCAGGAGTTAGTGGGGGGGAAAGTGAACAAGATGTTGAGCTGACTCGACCAGCATATTCCACCTTGAATGAAACTTTGATCAATCTTTCAGCAAAGATTTGAAATGCAAAACACATCGGTTAAACACATCTGTGTCTGTGTGCAAGAGAGGGGGCATTTAGAGTAACTCAGTGATGAAAACGTCTGTCTGTTTTTTCATTTGATGTGTTTCAAGACACAAACATTGCCCTCAGCTGTATATTCTGGTGTTCACTCAGAAGCATGAGTCATCCCCAGGCTGCGAAGGAGAACAGTCATGCATCACTAAAATGTTGCTCTGTGTGCAAGTGGAGCCTCACTTCAAAGTAAACAGCTTTTTACTTAAGCAGATATGACACGGCATGCCGCATTAAGAATGAGCAATTGTCCACTTTCTTGGTGTGCATCCAAAAACTTGGGATATGCAAACTCTCCTCCTCTTCTGGCACAGCAATGTGTAAATATATCATTTTAATTTTAAGCTCTTTGGAGTGAGGGTTATAGGAAAAACAAGGGCTAAGCTCTTTTTCTTTCTTGATCAAGTGAAGTAGAATAACCACATTGGCCCCCCAAAATTTGTTTTTCATGATCATAAATCCTTACTTGCTACATTATTCCTCACAAATTCTGCGACGCTTGCTCTACAGCAGAAAGTGAAATCATTTTCAGCAGTAGTTCATCCAAAACATAAGCCATTCCTCACTTACAGCTTTGTAATTCACAGTGAACATCATTGCAAAACAGTGTGCACTATCTTAAATGGGAGATCGTGACACTTTGTAGGTGCTGTCTCTATGTTGACTGTCTAGATGTGTGCCAGTCAGGTAGCAGGCTGCAATTACAGCTGTCTCAGGAGAGTTAAAATGTAACCATTTTCAGCCTGCATCACTGTTCTTCCTGCAATTTTCTGTTGTGCTGCTTCTCTCAGAGTACACACGCACTGCCAAAAGTTATCCTGAAGAGGTTCTGAAGAGAAATCCTCATGCATTTGCCAGACTGGAAAATAATGGGGACATAGCAGATTTCTACATTATGGTTTACTATCAAACTTCTGCACATACAGTATAAATCAGATAAATCATTCTGTCCCTGAACCCAGTTCTAACCTGAATGAGAAAGTGTAAACATACAGTAGAACTGACTGGACGGTTGCATGCAGCATATACAGAGACCCCAGAGCAATACATTTCACTGATAAATCTTATGTGGAAGGGTAAAGTGTGTCAGTTTCTTTTGTATATTACCAATAAATTTCTCTTTAAAAAAAACACGCTAAGTCACTACTTTATCATGCAACACAAATGAGTTACCTTATCTTTATCTGCCCACTGAAGCTGTGAAATAATTTCCATTCACAAAATCTGCCGTCATGTTTCCCCAGGCTGCAGTGATGGGGATACTGTCACAAATCCTTTTAAGTCCTTAAGACTTTAAGCACACTTAAGAACTAATATGTAATGGATTCCATTCACTGTTGATAAGTGTACTTCATGGACACTTTACCTGCTATTTGATGGAAGTCGTTTTTTTATAGCCAGAGTGTGCAAATGGCTTGGAAATGCTACAAATACATCTCTGAGAGTAGAAACCACCTTGCAAACCTCGTGGTAAATTGTACGTTTGCAGGCAGAGTTTTTATGCTTGGACTGCTTCAAACCAAACAACAAAGAGGACCTAGAACTGCAAAGTGCATCTCTAATAGATTTTCAAGGGTACATTTAGTAATACGTTGTATTTTGTTTTCTTAAAAGTGGGAAATAAATGTACACCTGTTATCTTGAAGTGCAGGCTTAAGTCTCACTGTGTATTTATTTTACTTATCAGCACTGTTAGACTTTATAGTTGTTCGCAGAATAATAATAATAATTTAGCAGGTTCCCATGGTGCTATTACTTGTCTGAAGGCGGCGCTGAGGGCTTAATTACACTGAAGACTTTTGATGAGTTTAAATCTTAGATTTTCTTCTACTTTATAATGATCCACCCAGTAGATACCATCAAGCCTGTTGTGGCTTTCAAAAGGATGTGGGACATCTAGTTTTTCATGCTTGCACAGATAAGCTTTCAAACAGACATTTATTCGAGTGAATGTATTTATTTTTTTGGTGAATAAGCTATGGTTTCTCTCTTTCTTTCTGGCCACTTCCTCCTCCTTTCACTATCTGAGTCACACACACGTAGACGCTCTTTTATCCTGTCATATAGACAGCAGTGGGAGCTGTCACATCTCACACAGTGGGGTTACGCAGCAGCAGGGGTTCACATCACATCACATCCCACACAGACACATGTGCACGCACGCCAAAAACACACACAGTCTTTTATTTTGGACCATTGCTAATGGATAGGCAGGATTTCTTCCCTTTTGTGCGGTGCTGCCGGAGACAATCACATCTTCAATACCCCCAAACTGATCCATTCTGAACATCAACCACTTGGCAATTTTCTTCCTTTTCATAAAACTTACAGCTGAGCCAATACAGCAATGTTACAAGTCAAATTCCCTGCCAACAATTAAACATTCACATGACTTTACAATCAATTCAATCTTTAGTGTTCGCAAGGGGGGATTTGGCTTCAGGCTATTGCTTGTCTATAAAAGTACATTACTGAAAAATATTGTCCTCCCGTCTCTACATTTTATACCTTATAATGAATAACATTCTGTGTAAGCTGATGAAACTTGCCAAAGAAAATATATTCTTTATTGTCACTTACATGAAAAATAATAATAAAAAAGATGGTGTTTTTTGTTTTGGATGGAGAGGCCATTTCCTGCCCAACAAGCAGCAATGAGAAAATGCAATATGTTTTTTTCTTCTTTTTGTCTGTCTGAGCTTGTTTTCCACAATTTTAACTCCTTTGGCACCTGCTGGTTTTAGATCACCTGTAACAAATAGCTTTAATTTGTAGCTTTGAATGTCCTTTACCCCAATAGCCATTAAGTGGTGGAATTTGTTTGGTATCCGTAAAAGCCCTTTTTCATGGCGGACATTTTGACATGTCATAGAAGAAAAAGCACAGGTGTAGTAAATTACATTAATTAAAGCTAGATTCCACTTGTTCCAGTGGCCTGCTGTTGTGCATGCTGGGTCACTGGCACACGTCAATGGAGGGTAGTCATTGTTAATGTTATTGGATACACCTGTGCTTTTCCTTATCTGCTGTGGAAAAGCCATTTTCTCTCTCTCTCTCTTTTTTTTTTACCCCTTTTTGATTGCCTTATTAAACCAGCAACATTTTCCAGACAAAAAGGCAGTGACAGACTCCAACTTCAGACAGACAAGATCATGTAATATATACAAATAAACTAATAAACAACGCAAAACTAACTCAAATAACTGAAATTAACATAAAATAAATAGAAGAGAAAAAAGTTGAACCAACAACACAATCAAAGCAGCAGTTAAAGGACACTATATTGTGTAATTACAGAGAGTAAATTATGGGCTCCTTCACCAGTCATGCATATGAGAGATTTGAGAAAAGTTTACATTTCATTCTTGAATGCTGCCAAACAAGGCTGCACTCTACACCATTCATATTTTCCTGGCCAAAATAACTAAATAAGCCCTTTTCTTCACAGGAGACATCTTGACACCTTACAGTAAGAAAAGCACAGGCGTAAATAATCAAATTAATAATGGCTGAATTCCATTTAGCTGCAGCATTTTCAGGATCCTGTCATTGTGCATGCTTTCTCACTGAGACACTTGAATACAACAGAGCTATTGCAAATGTAATTAGTATCACCTGTGATTTTCTTACAATGACAAGTCAAAATGTCTGCTGTGAAACGACCTATTGTTTATGAGAAATTCAACATGAGCAAATCAAAATTTGCCACAAAGTCTGAGTGCAACTGCAATAAAAGAACAAAGGAGTAGTGGTCCTTTGTTATCTTGAAAAGTCCTTTTTTACATCCTGCCACCTTGCTCTAGTCAGCTCCAGCTGGCTGCTACACTCAAAATGTCATTTTGACATGTCAAAATGTTAATTTACGACATCTGTAAAACAATTTTGACATGTCACAAATATATTTGTATACATGTAGAAATTACATTTCGACTAGTCAAAACTGATTTATGGATATCTTTAATAACATTTTAACTAGTCAAAATGACATTTTGAAATGTCGAAATGTCATTTCCACCAGTGAAAACTAAATTGCTACTAGTCAGCCCTACTGATTACATGTTAAAAGGGCTTGCCATAGGGTGTAAAATATGTCACACCTGAGTGCAGCAGTATGGCAAGCCCTTTTAATATTTAATCAGTAGTGGTAATAGCAATTGTAGATATCAACAATTGCTTTTTGACTAGTTAGAATTCCAAGCCAACATATCCATAACGTAATTTTGACTGTAGCAATTCTAATTAAAGATATCTACAATATATTCCTCACTAGTCAAGATGTTCATTCTTGCTATCAACAATTCATTTCTTACTAGTGGAAATGTTCACTGTAGATAGCTGTAATTTAATTACAACTAGTCAACTTTTGCCATTGGCTTCTATTCAAACTCAATTACAGATAGGATCTATAATTCAATTCTGATGTGCTAGAATTCCAAGTCAGCATATCCGTAATGTAATTTTGACTAGTTGCAATTCTAATTAAAGATATCTACAACTCAATTCTCACTAGTTAAAATGTTAATTATTGATATCAACAATTCAATTCTTACTCTTGGAATTGTAATTAGTCAGAATGTAATTTCAGATATCTGAAATACAATTGTAACAAGTGAAAATTATATTCGTACCAGTAACAATTTGAGTTATCTACAATTCCTTTTATAACTAGTCAGAATTGAATGTAAGATATCAAAAAAGGAATTTCCACTAGTCAAAATGTCACTGAAGATATCTTCAATGACGCAAAAGGCCTTGCCATATGCACCCTGTTACATAAATCGAACGCACCCTTGTGTGAAGGGCGGTTTATTTAAGCTAACGATGCTCTCCGCTCTCTGCTGCCACCTGCTGCTTTGTTAAATTGCAGTCAGAAACAACTTGAGCACAGCTGCCGTTTCTTAACATTTTACAAATTAGCACACCTGCCAAAAAGGCTCACTCACTGAGCTTTTTCTCGGGTAAGTGGAGGAATATTTGTCCGCCAGACTCCATTAAGCTAGCTAGCTGGTCGTTTTAGCTTCGTCTGTTAGCAACAACTGCACTTGAAGGCTGAAACACTCTTTCCTGTCACCTGTTGGCAGCTCAGGATTACAACTCTTACCAAAGGACAACTATTTCTAAGGGGACTTTTCACTATGCTAAGATGTCTTGATCACTGCTTCATTTCACCAGTTCAAGGTAAGAATTTGCTGCTAATTTCAACTGTTGCTGCTGACTGTTTTATTGCTATTTTACAGATCTGATATTTGTTGGCAACATATTGGCTCATGCTGGCTGCTAATTTCTGCTCTCATGCTGCTGCCATCAATTATGTGCAATGTTTGCACCGGTGTTAGTTGTGAATTAATTTCTTGTACTGGCTGGGCCTCTCTTTCTTTTTTTGTTTTGTACATGGATTATGCTGCTTTAATGCTGTTAGTTTGCATAGTGGTGAAATACAGTGCGTTTCAATATTAGAGTGTTATGGGATGAATTGGTTTTGCAGCATACATCCCCCCCCAGGTTGTTGGTGTTGTTTTTGTGGAGTTGCCAATTGGCTCACTGCAAATTGGATCTGAAGTAGAGGATGTTACAGTATTGTATAATAGCTTTACAAAGTATAATTTATTGTATAATAGCTCTAGAAATGTCAACATGAGTGCTGTCTTGCCCATTCACATAATAATTTTCCTGTAATAATGGCTTTAAGGGCAACTCAACTTAGCTATTGTCACTCATAGAATAGTCACATTCACATTTTCTCTACATACTTCATATTTAGCCAAGTATTAGAAGATTTGAACTCGGCTTGCTTTACTATTTTTCATATCATAGTCTTCATAGCAGTTCATAAGTTAGAAGTTGTTACGTTTTTAATATGCATAGATATTGTTACTGCTGTATATCTGACATGTCTAAGCCTGCTGTCACATATTAGGTGGATTTAGATGTATATAATCTCAATTCACAAGATGGTTTATTACCCTGATGGTCTGAGGTGTGTACTGGGGTAGCAGCCATACAGCTGGAGCCTACACATACTGCTGCAAACATCCAGTATTTTATAAACCCCACCTCCACCCCAGCATCCACCTGAGGGCTCAGATTCCCCCGTGGAGGAGTTTATCATTGTCACTCCCCAATCTTCTCTGTGCTGAGCTTGGTGTTTGCTTGCAGGGAGTGATTGAGGTCAGTCTTTGGACACGAAATACACCTTGCACTACTCTGTATCCATTTAATAATACAGCCATTCAATTGATAAGGTGGCTGGCTGAATGAACTTTGCTTTACTTGTCTGCTGTGTGCTAGCGTTTGGTGTTTATGCAATATGTACATTTAACTAGTTTAAGTTTTTGAGTTGAATCATTGTCTCCAGGCCTCTGTTGCTCTTGTGATGGATGTGGCTTTCTTCTCCAGCCTGCTGTTTTTGTGTGCATATTGTTTTGTGTTGAATGCTCTCGCTTATTGTTTTGTATGGTGTATTGTTCTGTATGCCTCATGTGCACTTTGATGCAAACAAATTACCTTTCCGGGACAAATGACGCTGAAAGTGAATTGAACTGAACTCAGTTAGAGTGAATGAATAAATGAATGAGTGTCAAATACAGGCCACTCTATTTAGGGATTCTCAAAAATAACAGTTGAGTGAATATCTCTTTTTGTTCCTTTGTAGCACACTGTGGTATTGAAGTTTCTTTAAACATGAAATCTGGAACTTCCTGCACGGTGTTGCTCTCTCTGGCAATGACAGGTGATTGAAATGATGTTTGAACCACATCAAAGATGTTGGAGTTGTTGAGAGAGGTTTTGTGAAAGCCTGCTGTTTATCTGAATCAAGCGCTGCAAAACTTGGAAAATGGGACAGCTAGTGAAGTGTGAAACTGATGGACTAATGCTGTTGATTTCAATGTGTGACTGTATAAACTTGGTGTGAAACGCATAGCTGCCAATGTGCTGTTTTTAACAGACTTTATTGTCATTGTCAACCAGGACAAGTGCGACCCAACAAGCTGTTCAACATTTCTCAGTGGTAGAGTATGGAAACTCTCTACAGCCACAAAATATACCAGTTTCTCTGCTTTACAATTCTCTGTCACTATAATTCTCCTTCCGTATTAATTAAAAAAACTCTATGCATACCAACATTAATGATTAACTGCATACCTAGGCTCTCTGTGCTTAATCCTGCAGTCCTACTGTGGTCGTATTTGGTGCCTACAGCAGGTAATGGTTAATTTATTTAGCTAATATTCCCACAGCATGTATTGTTGAGATTCACTTGTTGAAGAGAACATATACCGTGAAGGACACTAGAGAACCCGCTTTGAATAATTTAGGTGACCCTTGTACTAAAGATCCATACCTAATGTATGAGGCTGAGGCTTTCCAGTCGGTAGAATTTTTTTATATTGAGATAAATGGTTTCACCCACTGTTCCTTCAAGGGCAACTCATATTCTGATGGAATGTTACAGTTCTAGTTTAGCTTTTGACATTATGAGAGAGAGCACACATAAATGTATACATATCTACTGTATACTGTAAGTCCAGGCTGCCACAATGAAGTCCAAGACAAATATATCTTGTGGGCCTTGATGTAATGCAAATAGAGTAGACAGCCGTTGATTGAGAACAGCTCTAACTTGGTTTCCACTTCAAATGAGACAAGGACCTTTAGATTTGATTAGATTCAGCTTTATTGTCATTGCACGCAGTACGTACCAGTACAACCAAATAGTTTAGTATCTAACCAGATGGTGCAAACAGTAGCAAAAGTGCCTATAGAGATATAGAAAGATAAACTAAAGTACAGAAGGGATGAAACTGTAATATATACAGAATAAACAAAACAATATACAAAAATGTAAATCAGCTATGATATCTCGGTATGTAACTAAGATGTAGAGTGTGAACAGATCTAATAAATAGTATGTATAGTAGAACGGTATGTCACAGTATATACACTATAAACAATGAGAAGTTATCCAATACGTGCGGTTGAATATGGTCAGAGTTCAATACAGGCTAGATAACGGGAGTGCAATTAAAGCAGCAGCGGTAGTGCAGTAACAATAGTGCAAAAGAGTGGTAAACTACTGTAACAATGAAAGGTAGTCAGTCCATGAGAGACTGTGTAGGTGTGGACAAGAGATCATAGTTCTCTTATGTGTACATGCGTATGTGAAATGGAGATTATTTAACATTTTTATATTATTTCTTATATAACAGTTTATATGAGACCATAGTCAATGGTAAAATGTCTCATAAATATAAACTGCTGTATAACCAAAGCTTCACACTGTTCTTCATGACTGACAAAGTTAGTAATTTCCCTCTGCTTAACACCAGTAAGAAGCGTGAATTGTCAGTTCAGTGGAATTTGACATTTCTGAAGAATCACTTTGTTAGCAGATGGTTGCCTGACTTTACATTTGAGAGCGGATGAAACGCAAACATTAAAACAGAAGAGAACATCTATACAGAGAAGACAAAGTCTCGAATTCCTCAAAACAAAGGGACCAAATAGTCTATGATGGAAAATGTCTGTTTTTGTCTACAGCTGGGTCAAGAATTCCCAAAGAGCTCACCAAGGTAGTGAAGCTATATTTCTACTGACAGAAGCATTCTGATCTCTACTGCCTTCGACATCCTCCTATCTCTCTTTGTGTCAGTGAGACCTGGGGCATCAGAGTTATAGGAGCATAGTGAGCTAAAAAATAGCAGACTTTTAGCAATTTACCATCCAGAATATGTTTCTAAAAAATGCATTTTGGTTGTTGTTTATGTGCACTCTGTGAAGGCAAATAAGATGATGATTTAGAGTAGGGTTGCATTAAATTACAACCTCAATGAACAAAATGATCACACGCCTCTGACTCAGTTGTAACAAAAGTGGAGCATTGTCT
>NTHP01000002.1:2226678-2286079 GCA_003416845.1 Oplegnathus fasciatus | reverse complement strand
AGTTGTCTTTTAATCTGTTTGTTGTTTTGTGCACTCTTTACTCTATGTAGAGCCTCGACAGGGGCCACTTTATTAGGCACACCTTTTTAATACTGGGTAGGAGCCCCCTTTGCCCCCAGAACAGCCTGAATTCTTCATGGCATGGCTTCAACAAGGTGCTGGAAGCATTCCTTAAAATCACACAGACGCTGCAGCATTGTCGGCTGCACATTCGTGCTGCAAATCTCCCGTTCCACCACGTCTCAAAGGTGCTGTATTTTATTGGGATCTGGTGACTGTGGAGTACACTGAACTCATTGTCATGTGTGCTTTGTGACATGGAGCGTTATCCTGCTGGAAGAAGCCATTAGAAGATGGGTAGACTGTGGCTGTAAAGGGATGCACATGGTCAGCAACAATACTGCTGTGGCATTTAAATGATGCTCAAAGTTTTGGTATTGAGGGGCCCAAAGTGTGCCAAGAAGATATTCCCCGCACCATTACACCACCACCAGCCTGAACCTTGGATGAATGCAGGATGGATCCATGGATTCCTGTTGTTTACGCTAAATTCGGACCCTACCATCTGCATGTCGCAGATCGAAATCGAAATCAGACCAGGCAGCGCTTTCCAACAATCTTTTACTGTCCACTTTTGGTGAGCCTGTGCCCTCTATAGCCTCAGTTTCCTGTTCTTAGCTGACAGAAAAGGAACCCGGTGTGGTCTTCTGCTGCTATAGACCACCCACTTCAAAGTTTGATGTGTTGTGCTTTCAGAGATGCTCTTCTGCATAGCACAGTTGTAATGCGTGGTTATTTGAGTTACTGTAGAAAAAAGCAGGCTGATGAATAAATTAATTTATTCAGTTATTGTGTTCCTGATCTTGTGGTGCCTCAGAAATATGGTGTCAAGGTGAAGTTGATTAAAGTGGTTTTATTCACTACAGTCATGCATACTTCATACCCCCAACCTTCACAGTACATATATTATACCGATGATCTGACCCTGACAGAAAAAAACAACATTCAATGATTTATAGGCATCATCCTCACACACTGCCTCTAAACCATGACACGTGCCTTGCTTTTGTTACATCTCGCTGCCGCTGTTGACAAGAGCCTCCTTCGCTGCAGCCTCTACCTGCTTTTGATTTTCCACTGCATCTGCACACCCTGGAGGGTCTTTATTTCTGACTTGATTCCCACTGGTGGATTGTTTGCAATCCTCACTGCGTGTTCTCTATTGTGTGCTGTGTATTCTGTGTTGTTATGCAGTACTGCTGCAGCAGGGAGTGTCCCCAGGAGTGCCACCATACTGCCAAGTCAGACTTTGTTGCCATCTCTCTTTGCCATATGATATGTGTTTCTGACAGAGCTACAGTAAGAATAAAATAATGCATGAACAATATTAATATTGTATCTCACAGAGAAGACACTTGTGTTACCTAATAACTTGATCCACTTTGTTCTGTTTCTGGCTTCAGTTTTCAATTGATTTGTAACTATACTTTTCATACAATTCTAGAGATGTTCGATTAATTTGTTTTGGCTGTGATCGCAGTCTTTCAATATTGGGTATCTGCGAATACATAGTCCAATCCTATACTTATATTTACAGTGCTTAAAGTGGCTATAATCAAATGACAATTTGAAAATGTGACAATGTGAAAGCGGTCGCTCATAGTGATCAACCTACTGAGAATTATCTCTTGAATCTGCAGCTCTCTTTGGCTTTACTGAGCTTTATTGTGAGTTTCAGCTCATTGATTAGCAGTCCAGTCTGTAATGTCACTGGTTTGGTTCACTCTCACCGCTCTCATAGCGTTGTATTCAGCCACAGCAGGCTAAAAACCCACTGTACACTACCTGCTCAGCACCAAACAGCAGACAGACACAGTTAGCAACTAGCTGGTGAAGATAATGCAACATTTAGCAGCTAAAGAGCCAGATATTTCCCTCAGGAGTTAAAAGAGACTGAATTTTAGCTTAAAAATGACTTCAGCATTCAGATTTATTTTCTGTCCATCAGCTAATTGATAATTAGCTCTCCACTAAATAAAAATTGAAGTCACACTCTGTCTATGAAAGCTGCTGATAGTTTTTTCCAAAAAGTGTGTTTGTTAGTGAGCAAAACTGTTACTTGACAGCTATGGTATATGTGTAAGACAGAAGAGAGATAGTCTGTGGGTGCAGTGATTTCAGTCAAAATTAGATAAGGAAAAATGAGAGAAGTCAGAGAAGTAAAAAATTGAAATTAGAGATAAAGAGAATCAAGGGAGAGAGCTGGTTTGAAGTGAAGTCAGATTGACTGGGAGAGATGCACTGGCACACAATGTAAGAAACAAAGGGGATGAAAGAGAGACAGACAGAGAAGGAGGATGGAAGGAGTAAGATGATGGTCTCTCTGGCTGTCACACAACCTGGCAGTGTTGCTTGGTTGCAGGCAGAGGCTGTGCACCCATAATTCAGTCTGATTTAAGGCTACGATAGAGCGCTCAGGGATAATAAGCAGTATAATTTGCAGGAAGGTGTGACCAGACTGGATAAGAAGGATACTTGTGTTTGCAGCACGTCTCGTCCTCTCCTCATTCTCTTTCTCAATTCAAAGTCAACTCAGTTCAGTTCTGTTGCATTCAGCTCTGTCCAGTTCATTTCACTATTTAATGAACATTTAACATCAGTTCAGTTGAGTTCAAATCAGTTAAGCTTAGTTCAGTTTAGTTCAACTCAGTGCAGTTTAGGTGCTTAAGATACACTCTCGTCTACAATATTCTGATATTAAAAACACGACAAGAAACAGCATGCATCAATCGGTCCCTCTCTTTTTCTCTTTCATTACCTGCATAACTAGTTCTAAGTATTCCTACCAATCTCTGGAGTGGCTGTATTAATTGTATATTGTATTTTTTGCCTTTCCAAAATCAAAATCACAAGAATGAAATGGCAAGGAATGGATTAACAGTGTGTTTTTCTGCTCTGATGTAAGCTGCAATCGTTAGCGTGTCTGGCTAACAAGCTTACTACCTACAGTAGTAGTCAAGCTTTTACTTTCAAGATCAAGGAGGATATCAGGAGCTAACTACAGTAGTTTATGGTACAGAGAATGGTGTTGGGAAAAATTCCTGTTCACGACTGGCACATCCACTGTGTAGTATTTACCCACTGTGTGGAGGCTGGTTCTCTACGAGTGTGAGGTAAAGTTAGCGGCTCTGTTTTGCTCTTTATTGAATTTGGGGAAGTTTACACTCCAGCAACCTCATCCAAACCCAAGATAGCGTTAAGTTTGTTACACACATCGGTTAGTCCTCATCCTAAAAGCCTTCATGTTTGAAAACACGAACAAGTAAGGTAAGCAACCAAACCGTGGTGTTTTAGAATGCAATAATAGTCTGGCTGTATGTTTTTCCTCCTCATATAATATATATTGTGTATGACACTAGAACTAACCAGCTCTACACTGCAATAGAAGAATTATGTTATTTTTTTATTTCCATGTCTGGATCATCAACTTGTGAGGATGCCTGGGACATGCCGCTTTAGCTTCAGTCCTCCAGCGCAATCTCATGTATGTAGCCACCAAGACCCTTTTTTACAGGGTTCTTGTTAGTTGGAAGCATTAAAAATTCAGCCGGAGACGGCGTTTTGAACCAACTCGGAACTGTAGTTTGCTTGATAAGCTAGCTAGCTACAGCTGATAAAGTCTGCTAACAATGGCTGTCATTTCAGCTGGCAAAATCAACGGTTTCTGGCTAGAAATAAGAAGCCTGTTTTTGTCTGCATCTGTCTGAAATCAAAGACCCAGTGTTTCAAAAATGAAGAATTTTTTGAGTGTTAAATGTACCACCGTTATCATTATGGACTGATATCTGTTATGTTAGAACGAAAAGCTTCACAGGCCTAGCAACAGTAACTAACAGGGTATGCAAAAGTGCTTGGTAACTTGGTAACAATTTCACATCCTGTAAATTATCAGTTTATAGTTGAGGGACACTGCATGATTTTTTAATGAAAATTGTTTCATGATTTACATTCCAGTCTGAATCCAATGATGGACACAAGGTTTTCTCCACAGTCCTCTAGGTTTGTGTGGGCTGCCGTATTTGCAGTGCAAACCTAATGAAAATCCTCAGTGTGCACAGCTACATGACATCTTTTAATACCAGTCAGGTGAATTTTCACTATATGCACTCACTTGATTATTTTGGGTTGGAGCATTGAGTATCCCTTTACATTTTGTACCTCCATCTGAGCATTTTCTACCCTCTGAATCATTCACACTTCCTAAATTAATTCGTTGACTCGTTCTTAAAATCTCCCCCCTCGTGTGATAAACTTCCTTTGGCATGGCCCGACTGACTATCAGCATTGCCACAGTAATTGCCGCTCGTTCAAGGATGGGACACAGCAATAAACTTGTCAGCACATATTACAATGTCGGACAGATGAGCAGGAAAGAGCCTTCCTGCCCTCTCATCTTAATAGCAGCCATCTCCTGCATGGCATGTCCCCAGACAGACAACTCATTTCATCTTACCATCAATTCTGAACAGCAAGGGTGACATTGTGTCCATCATGGCAGCTTTATGTAAAACAGGATCCTTTGTGTCGGGCCTCATAATACAGACGTCTATCCAGCTTGCCCCTGATAAAGTCATTTGGTAATGATCATTTGATGCTGCAATCTTGTTAAAGGTGAAGCTAAGGTATGCAATATTTGTTGGGTCATTTCCATAAAATGATAAATGATAAGCACCAGTGAAAGTGGTGACAGTGTGCCACGAGACAGGCTGATCGTGCGACAAAACAGCAGGTGGATATTATATTTACCTCTGTATTTCATCAAGCCTTGTCCCCTCAGGAGCACTGCTTAACTGTCCATGCCCTCCTGTTTTATAGATGGCTCTCTCTGCCTTCAGTTAACACAGTATCAGCACCTGGCCTCTGAGAATTCATTAGGGAGCACCTCAATCATACAGCCAAGCTGTACCAAAGGGACAGGCAGAGAGGGACGAATCAATTTGGTGGCATGCAGGTGCAGGTGGAATTATCAGCCTGTGTGTGAACGGAAGGCTAGCCGGCTATCTGTACACTCTGTCACGGGCTGAACAAGGCGGTGGGAGGTGATTGAGGGTTTTGGGGGCCGGCAGATTGGAAGGCAAGCAGACAATGTCTATTGTGGAGGTGGGGAACAACTGCACATCAACATGGGGTGATGCAGTTACCTATCTCTGCCCTGCAATAAAAAGCTGAAATTGAGCTCCTGGTGTAGGTGGTGCAGGGTAATGGTGCAGCACACATGCACAACGCTGTAGCTTTTAGACAGGGGTCTATTCATTATTTAAATCTTACTGAGCATACATGTAGGCTGTCTAAAGAGATATTCTTGGAAAGTGGAATTAAAACACGAATTGAAAGAATATGAATGTGAAAAGAATAATGAAATTAGATTAGGTTAGAATGTGACATATCAAAAAGTTGTCACAAGAAATTAATTGAGGAATTGACTGCTTCATCAGCCCTCGTTTACTATAGCCTCACCAGAGAGTTTCTTTTTGGAAACTGTAGGAGTGCGTCTCTAAGAATGAAAATGTCTGTTGGTCAGTTGGTCATTCCATGACTTTGGTCCAGAGTGAAATATATTGACAACTTCTGTCATGAACTGCCATTAAATTCGGATATATTCTGAGATATTCAAGATTCTGAAAGGATAAATACTTGTGACTTTGAGTTCCTGGCTTTTCATCTAGCGCCATCAGCAGGTTAAAGTTTTCATTTATTCAGTGAAATATCTTGACACTGATGTTGACACATTTCTGTCCCATCACCTTCCTTTCCACATGGCATGAACATGGCATTTTTCAGGACGTTTGTAGCCACGGCAGCAGTGTGGCTCTAGAAATTGCAATGTTGGTGGGTTGGTGGGTTATTGGTTCGGTCCACCTCTTTGGTCCAGACTGAAATATCTCAACAACTATTGGATCGATTGCCATGAAATTGTGTACATTCATGGTCCCCAGAGGATGTATCCTACTGAATTTGACCAACCTCAGGTCAAAATTGTAATTTGTCCAGTACCTTGGTTTATAACCAAATAGATTCAAAACTAATGGCATACCCATTACTCACCCACTAGTGTAGCTGTAGACCCTCCGTCTTGGTTTTTAAATGATTTACATCTACAAAATGCCTAAAAGTTGTTATGGCCCAGGATGTACCTTCAGTAAGATTTTCTCTCTACCAGAAACCAAAACAGAGCTTTATAGAGGAGTTCTCTGCTTGGCATCAAGCTGCTTTAAGCTGCCTGACATGAGGCCGCCTCAAGCAAACTGTAGAACCCCGCTATATCACAGCCTATGTGTTGGCAAACATTTCACAACAGGTCAGAAAGACTGATAGATGTGTGATTTAGTGTTTCTTATGTACAGCAAAAGCAGAACTTTCTTCTTTTCTTGCAGTCAGTCAGCTTTATCTGCCTCTACAGTATACCGAACATCACTGTTACAGAGGCAAAACCATTAAAAACAACACGTGTGTTCTGTTTATCTACAGTATCTTATATGGTTTTTAAATATTTATCATATTAATATTCAATTTCATGGATATTCAATCAGGTATATGAGATGATACAACACCCCATGGTCACCAGTTGGTCTGTCATTGTTTGTTTGTGAAGCCAGCTGGGTGTGTATAGCTACATGGCATCATGGATCTCACAACGTAGCCTTGACAAAGAGTATTTGTTTTGCAAGAACAATCATGTCTTTTCTATAAGCAGAAAAATGGATCTCAGGGTCGACAGTTCTTTGCGTCTTTGCATCAGGTAACACTCAAGATTGACATAACATCCACAGTAAGAACAGAGACCTTGCTCTTTAAAAATCCAGCCTGAAGACATTTAACGATCAGTAACTGTTAAAATGTAATTTATAAATAATGCAAAAGCTATTACTGGCCACTAACATAAAAGCCTTTTCACATGTGTGCACATGCATGCATGACAGAACAGATGCACACTTAACAAAAATAGACAAGTTGTGTATCTAAACCCTTGTCCTAATCTGGTGGTTGAAATTGAAATATATGACTCCACATCTTTTGTATATATGCACTGACTCGTATATTATGGCTGCACCAAGACCTTCGTCTCCTCAGTGTCATCTCTCATTACTCTCAGCCTCCTCAGCGAGGGGAGATGGAGGTGTTGACTTCCCCATCCCGCCAGCCCCATCAGGAGAGGGAGAGCGCGCATGTAAATGTCACTCCCAACGAGATCTTAATTAACACACTCAATCATAATGAGATTGCGGCAGCCAACACATAGATCCACGAGGAACCATTTTACTGTTTAAATGAAGCACATACTAAGACATTTAAAAGGTATCTTGTCATTCAAATAATATGTCAGGTCTTGCTATAACAATTTGTAAAGAGAAATCACACAGCAGTTTAAAAGTGTGTATGTGTGTGATGTGTTACCAAAGTATCTGCTCAGAGAAATCAGCGTTTCCAACCCCCTTTCCATGTTTCTTCACACCTTCTGTATCTCCTCTTTCGCTCTCATTTTTTTTTAAAAGGGTTGGTTTGCCTGTGAGGTTGAAGGCAGGGAAGATGCATCATTTGAAGGCCATTGGGTCTCATTCACTCCCCACTTACCAAGTAAAAGTCACAGGCTGACTGGGGTATTTGGAGTATAGATGTCTTTTATACACCTGCATTATAAAAAATGTTCTTCCTTTCAACCATCTCTGCTACCTCTTTTTTTATCCTCCCTCTTAGGAATTCAACATGACAGGAAAGATTGATGTTGAGGATGGTTTTAGGAGTGATTTGTATCCCTTTTTTTTTACAGAGCAAATGGATGGATGCAGTGTCGCACATAGTCATTTAGCATCAGGCAGCCTATTGTATCATGTGTACAGTATGGATTCTGAATTATAAAGCAAAGCCATTCTCATTAAGCACTGACCATTAGTTGTAGAAACAAACTCAGAAAATCTATTTCTTTTTCTGGTAATCACACTGTAGTGACGACGCGAGACAGAGACACATAAACCTCTCAGTACTTAATGCAAACAGGACTGCTGACAGCCTATACATATATTATTTGTCACTTCTGTTCTGCAGGGCACTCTCATTAAATGTTTTATTCAGCCATGGCAATTACGGAAGACAACCCAGTTAAGGGACCTACTGCTAATGAAGCTGAGTTTTAATCTACACTGTCTGCATCAGATATCAGAAAAGTTTTCATCCCCCCTGCTTGTTTCTCTTCAAACTTCCTGGGTCAGTTTAATGATATGGTGAGAAAATAAAAAATCTTTGTTTTCAATTTGTGAAAACAAGAAAATTGCTCTCGTGGTTTGTTTTGAGACGCATTAAGACGCGGACAAAATGACAAAACGGCTCCTACAGTGTAATTTATGATAAGGGAGGGAGGAAGGGAGCATAGTTATTGTTTATGATTTGATTTTCAATAATTCCAAAGGTACAGCATATTCCATGGCCTATGGCTTTAGAGCACGCTTCACAGTCTGAGAGAAAAACTAATAAAGGCTAGCTTTATGTCCTGTGAAATTAAATTCAACTTATAGCCATATATTTTTTCTGTCCATTTGTTTCGCAGCCTTCCTTGCTATCCCGCCTTCTGAAATACACATATATCACAATGCACCTTTTTTAGATTTCTTTATCTGCTGTGCATATTTTGTTTTATGATATATTCAGTGGCCTGAGAAACAGAGAGCAGTTAATGTTATGGTCTGGTAGTAGTTTGTTGATTTATGGACGCACAATAGGCCCTTGTAGAAACGCAGAGGCTGTAAGATATTTGTTGTACCCCTGCTGTTGTGAGAGTCATCGTTAGCTTAGGAAGAAAGTAATCAGATGGCTGTCTCTGCGGTCTAACAAACTGCCCCCCAGCAGCTCTCTCTATCCCTTTCTCTCTCTGCTTCTCAATGAGTGTTGGGTCCTGTGGCTGCAGGATGTGCTGCTGCGAGTCCTGTCCTGATCTTTCCCCATCTCTCCCTCACTTTACACCACTTTCTTTCCCGAGCTGTAACAGGAAAAAATCGAATTGATAGCCCCCAATAACAACCTGACATCTAGATCAAAACCTGACAGGAATCCATGTCATCTCTCTAGTCCCTGCCATGTTAAGTATTTACCAATCACATCTTCATTGTAGAGGTTTTCATGGGTCCACTTGATTCCTAGTAACTAAAACCAGACTAAAGCCAGACTAAAGACCTGACTCAGGATTGATCCAAATTATATTTAATCTAGTCTGAATATAATATGACTGTCAGCTCTGATCACATACTTGCATCATAATCATGGCAGGAGAAAAATGTTTTTTTGAGGCTGGACGGTGAGTGTGAACTGTGAAGTGCAGGAAAGATTAAATGTGTTGCCACTGTGCTCATTAATTGGTGGAGCATCATGCTACTGCCAGAGTTGGTGTTCTCTCTCTGTTTGGGTCTGGTAGGGTGGGCCGCATCTTGGATCAGATCTAATTACCCTCATGTCTATTTTGGATCATGTCTATTTTGGACCGGGTCTCGCTGCCCTCTTTTGGATCAGGTCTCTATTTGATGAAATGAATGCACATTGAGTTCGTGTAAGTTTTCCACAGGCACATATTTGAATCAAATTTTAGATCTGTACGGTTCACTGTATAGCCCAACCAATACTGGATTCTTCTGATAATGATATATCAGCCAATATATATTTTTTTTTTCATAAATTCATAAAATAAACATTTGTTATACAGATCCCTTAAATTTAGTTAAGGATTTGTGACAAACATGTACTGAGCAAGACATTTTACTGTAAATACATTTAATGCTGTCTGTTGGAAAAAATTATGTAATGTACACTCTTTCTAAATTTCCATAAACATGTCTTTGGCATTTCTTCTTGTCTTCTTCATATATTAGCTCATCACAGATCAATTATATTGGCACATATCGGCTGATACTGTCAGGGCTCTAGTTTATTGTACTAAATCGGTAGAGCACTTATGATGAGTTCAAAATGTATTGCACACTGAGACCTGTCACGGTCTTTGGCCATGGCACAGATATTTCTAGATGACATATCTGTACATTATGGTGATGTTTTGTGAAAGACGTTGTTTTGTGTGTAACAGAAACACAAATGTTTCAGCTCTCTGGCTTCCTGATTCTCAATGATTTGAAGTGATTTAACAGCACAGATTCACTCTAGTGTCAGTGAAAGTTCAAATCAAGGTGCCTTTTATCACTTGGTGGTACAACTAAACCCAACACGTCACACTGCATGGTGTAGGTGCTATGGTGAGTGCAACTTTGCAATTTTTGTAAGAGCGATTATTTGCTGTCAAACATCAAAATAAAAAACACAAATCATGAAATCCTTAGGAGGGTGCTCTCCTTTTCTCTCTCTTTCTCTCTCTCTGTCTCTCTCTCTCTCCCCCCCTCTCGGCTCTGAGCTCTGATCTGACGTGTAATTCCTAAGACAACATCTTGTTAAGCTGCTCTCGGAGAACAAAAACCTATGGAGGGTCTCTGTGGTGATAACACTCGAGCGGTGATACCTTACTGTAGCTTACATCTAGCCTTTGAAGTTGACCAGATGTGATGAATAATGCATATGTCTTCACTGCCTCTTCCAAAGACAATATTACCTTTGGCAAACTTCTGCCTCTGACTTCCTCCCAGAGGACAGGTGGGAGAAGTTTTACACTTTCTTTCGTAAGTAAAGCAGCGTTAGGCAAACACAATTATTCTTGGAAACTCTTTCGTGTAACCCTCCTTACGGAGGATCAAAGTTTTTCTTTTTTAATTTGAGCTGTTTTAACCCCCGCTCTCTTCAGGCTTGAGCTAATCCTCAGATGCAACTCATGAAACTTCTCTGATTACGCTGCTCTCGCAAGATACTTGACAAAAACAATCTCGGAAGCAAAGGGAACATAGTGATCAAACACATCGTCATACTCTGGAGTCTGAGCTGAACTGGGGTATATGAGTGCTGAGAGCAGAGTACTTTATATTATGCCCTTTTGTAATGTTTTACCACAGACTTGAACTTTATTGTGCTGTTCTTTTCCTCCACACCCAGAAATAAAACCTGCATGAACATGGCTCTGGAAAAAAAAAAAATGCATGATTCATCCTGTCTCTGCGGCGCAACTAATTACGGCTTTTGCTTGGCACGTTGATGTGGAAATGTCACACCATCAATCAGTTTTAAAGACACAGACATGATTGAAAATCTGTTTATTTGTCGGCCTATTTCTGTTGTTTTGCATGAAAATTGGACAGCTACTCTACATCATTCCCGTTGCATCGTTACTACAATTCCCTTTATGCCTCTCTGACATTATTAATAGCTGTGAGTTTGTTTACTCAGCTCATCTAAACATCCCAGTTAACAAGCTTGTGTCTGTGATGTTAAAATTTGTTGTCCTTCATGGCTAATGCTCCTGCCTTTGATAGCAGATACCATTAGCACTGTCATTATGGCCCCTCTCAGTGTGAAGTGGACAAGAATGTGTGCCCATTGAGGTATGAGTGTGTGTGTGTTGTGGTGTATACTGCCAGTCTGGCCATGCCTGTCTGCAATTACTCCCCTCAGTGGAAACATTAAAATCTACTGCCATGGAAAGATGCCACGGCTAAGACATTCATGCCCGTACCCACGTACTACAAAGACCCTGGAGTGGGCTGGATTCGCCACATATGCATGTTCCATTCATCGAATGAGAGGCAGAGCAGATGCCAAGATGGGAATTACTACTCCAATCTGAACAAGTGGTGCAAGAATTCTGGGTGCAGTAATGCCATGACTGCAGCTTTGGCTTATTGCAGACTTGTGGGTTTGTGTATTCGGGGATGTGCCAGTTTAAAAGCCCTTCAGATAAGAAGCACATGGGAGGCACATTGAGATCAGCTTCGAGATGAATAGGCTGTAGATATTCAAATTTTGTTGTCTCTGAGCCACAGAGGGTCCGTTTAAGAGGCTTGAGTCTGCAGAGAGAAAACAACTTTCTGTGTCAGCGAATGTGGCGACATCTCATCTATTTGTATCAGCAAATTTGATTTTTATCTGCACTGATTCATCAGATTGCATCAAAATATTTTGGTCTGTTTCTGCATTCACTTCAGGGAGTAAAGAGGCCTGAATGATTAGCCTGCTATCATTTTTTATATACACTAGGTTTGAAGCAGCCCATAAAAAGCCAATTTTCAGTTCTAAGTATCTCAAAAAAGTGTAGATACATATTGATTTTAAAATGTTGTTTCATTGCTCGAGGCTACGACTGTATGAAACACACCTGAGTGATATTTGCAAGTTTGCTGCAGGTCTGTTTATGTAAAAAAATATCTAATGTAAACATATTGGATAACAGACGTTTGGTGTGTGACAGATGCCTGAAGCTCTGAGACGATCTGTGCAGATATGAAACAACACTTGGGGGCAGTGGAAACAAGTGAACTCAACTTGACATATCTTCATCTTTTAAGTTGATATGGTGAACTTTTTTAGCAAACAGTTGCTTATTTACACATCCAGCAGTTACGGAGCAACATTATCATTCATTTGGTGTCGTGTTTCTGGCCACCTGGGGAATGTATGTCAAATATTCACTCTCTTTTAGCTCCGTTTTTGGTCTCTACCAACTACTGGGGGGAAATATCTGGCTCTTTAGCTGCTGAATGCTCCACTATGTTCACCAGCTAGTCGTTAACTGTGTCTGTCTGCTGTTTGGTGCTGGGCAGGTAGTGTACAGTGGGTTTTTAGAACCACAACAGCAAAGTTGTGGGCCAATCAGGGAAACAAGGAGCTGAAACTCACTATAAGCTCTGTAAAGCCGAGGGGAGCTGCAGATTTGCCCCATTTCACATTGTCACATTGTTTTCACATTGCCACTTGACAGTCGATTATAGCCACTTTAAGGATTTGCTGCTTTTCTTTGTCTTGTGTAATAGTAAATTGAGTATGTTTGTGGTTTATCAACCAAACAACTACTCGACTAACAAGGAAAATAATCTTCTTGTTATGTGATTCTTGTGAAAAGCTGTCATTCTGCAAGCCCTTTTTCACTTATCTGTCAGTGTGTCTTTAATACACAATAGCTGCAGAAATTTGATATAAACTTTTTTCCTCCTGCCAACATTATTTTTGAGTCACAAAAATAATGTTGGCTCTGACTGTAACATTTCCAGTGTTGTCTTAATAAGCTTCAGCGGCTTCGTGAAAACACAGCCCAGTAAATTTATTGACTTTGATACAATGTGTTGAAGTCAATATACCTTTTGCAGTTTCCTGGCAGTAGTCTCTGCAGAACTGAGCATCGTCTATTACACCCATTAGAAAAAGATGTTACCTACATAAAGACAAGCGGACAGATTTACAGCCCTTTATATGAACTGTTGGTTTTCTCCACAATCTAAAAGCCGAAGTAAAGGATTCTTGCTATTTCGTTTATGGCTTGACAATATAACACAGGCTCTTAAAAGCAGAGGGAGCATTTAAAATGACAGTGATTGCCTGCATGGTCTTCTGTTTGCTTTTTTCTGCGGTTACAGTGGATACCTGCGCTCTTAAACTCTGTCCTGAACAATTTGTTGGCTTCCATATCACGATTATACAGTCTATCAGCAAAGTGCGGCCGCTCTGATGAAACAGTCTCAGTTTCAATTTATGTTTTCCTCCAAACCTATAGTCCTCTCTCACAGAGAAGGATGTGTCTGCCAGAGAAACGATTTATGCACCTCGAGGTGTAATTTCCGCTGAGCTGTGACGCGTCACCAGTCAGAACTCTTTAATTACTCCTCTCTTGCAGCAGTGACGACACTGTGATCCTGATGTATTCAGATAATGGTGAGTTCTCACTTTGCTCGCCTTTTCTCGTCCGTGTTCTTCAGAATAAGATATTGGACGGGGCTGTAACACAGACACGGGAGATTGTGCAGATGTGTTTTACTTTTATCTCCAAACACAGTTAATAGAAAACAACATACAAATACAGACCCATACAAGCTATTCACAAACACACATAACATCTGTCTTCCACAATTCACTACTCTACAGATGCACTATACAGATAAGGACATTGCAGTAAATTATTTGCTGTGTTTGTGCTGTGCTTGATGGGACGAAGCAACCCCAAATGAGTAAATAAATGTGACTCCTGCATGTCAAAGCCAGTAATTCAGTCATATATAATTTCTAACACTCTGGCAATAAACCAAATCTATGACATGTAAACATCTTTGTGCTGCCAACAAGCTAATCCATTTAATATGCACTAAACTTTGTTTTCACTGGCCTCTTTCACTTTCAAACCAGATTTCCTCTCCTGTGAAAATACAATTTGCCATAGATATGATCATTAGCAGAAACGAATAGGCTATTTCATTACTTAATCAACAGAAAATGAGTCTGCAACTATTTTGATGATCAGTTGTTTCAATAATTTTTCAAGCAGCTTTTCCGATGTGATGCTGCTGCTTTTCTTTGTCATGTATCATCGTGAACTGAATATGTTCGGGTTCAAGCTGTTGGTCGGACAAAACGAGACATTTGAAGACATCAGCTCGGGTTCTGAGCAATTAGAATTGGACATAGTTCAATATTTTCGGACATTTTGTAGAAAAAAAATGATAACTTGATTTGAGTAATTGAGAAAATAATTGGCAGATTGATCAATAATGAAAATAGTCGGTAGTTGCTGCCCTAATGATCATGTACGTCCAAGTTTATGTCAGTGAAGTTTAGTGCACTGCATTTGTCTGTTTTATAACATTGAAATCAATGACTAATGATGGAGCTCTGATGGGCATTTTTTTTAAACTTTTTTTTTTTTTTTAAAGATGAAATAATTGAGAGATACATTTGAAAAATAATTGTCAGATTGAGCCAATGGAGATAAGCATTAGCTGCAGCACTAGTGAAGTTATTCCACACCTGATAGTTGTAGGCACCCAACAGACATGTTGTGAAACAAAGAGATCCTTCAGCTGTAGATAATGTAATTAGGCAGGTGCTAGGTGTCTCTCAGTAATGCACAAGACAAATCAAATCTACACGCCTCAAAGCCTTTTATTCACAGTGAATGCACACCTGAACTAATGTCATCTTGCAGTATGTTTGACTGCTATCAACGTGTTTCTCAGAGAAAATCTTAAGATTCATTAACAGCACTGCCCATGCAGCTAAATCCTCCAATTATCACCTCAGGTCACTGACATGTACATTTACTGTATGTATTGATACAGGCTAGATTAATATATAAACAATTTCCATTCAAGAGAAAATAAAGGCAGTGGCAAAAGAGAATAACTCATTTTTAAATTTATTACAGTGTTCACTGTCATTTTAATGAGGACTAGATTTCTAGGTTTAAAGATAGTTGAGACAATAGCAATAGCATCGGTGACTGCATCACATATAACTGTGGGCTGATTGGAAACTGTGATTGAAAATCGCCCCTTACAGCAGAGACGGGGTGAAAATTGCAATCCCCATGTATGCAGCCTACACATCTATATCAATCAAGGAGCACAGCTGCACCCACAATTGAGATATTCACATCCATTTTGCACAATCACCACCCACCGTAGGTAATTTTCTCGATCTGAAGTGTACGGTAAGGGGAAGGAATAAAGATGTTGATTTATGAAAAATACATTTGGCTGTACAAAGGGGTGATGACTGCAACTATACATTAACAACGAGGTCCTGGTTGGTCTACAGCATAATGAAGCACTTGTTTTTTTTTCTGTGATGGACACGGCTGAAGCCATTAGACGGCACAGATTTCCTAATAAGAGCTTATCATGTCATTGTTTGTCCCAGGGAAAAGGCAGAGTGGGAAGATGAGCTGCAGCTAAACCATGAGGCTCTGTGTTAGAAATAAAATGTATGATGCTGGTGTCTTGAAACATATTGCACACGTCTAAATGGCAAATGTCTAACTTTAGAAAGATTAAAGCAAGACAATGCGGACTTCCAATTGACTGTTTGCTAAGCCCCTCCCCCTTTAGTTACTGTCGCAGTGCCTGTCAAGCTTTCTGTTCTTGCAGATTTACCAATTATTTTGTAATTTTTGAAAAAATGGATCCTTGATTTCAGGCAGAGGTAGACAAAAGAGAGCTTCTCATTTTTAGCGATTTTCAGCTCAAGCTAGCTAGCAAATTGAGTTAATGTTTACTCCAGTAAGATGAAAACTCTCTAGTGTACTTTTTGAGCTCTTTTATTAAAATGAGAATTCATTAAAAATGCACTTGAAGACTACATATTAGGGCTGCACGATTAATCATATTAAAATCGCGATCTCGATTCATACTTCTATGCGATCTCATTTCTAAATGTCAACGATTCTGCCGCATTTTCATTGAGGACATCAGCTGCATCAAAACAAGCGCTCCTACTTTCTCCCTCAACAATGACAACGCAGTGTTAAACCACGTGATGCAGAGCAGCAGAAACTGGCAGTAAAGAAAATAAACCCATGTGAGAGCGAGTGAGAGACACCAGCAACAAAGCCTCGGACATACTTTCCGTGTAGACTGTAATGTTAGCTATGACCGGTAAGTAATGGCAAACTTGTATTGATTGTGGCCACTCATCTTGTACCTATTCTTTCAAAGACGAATTAATCAAACTAGTGCAGTGCCTGTTGAAAACGTGTCCGTTCGGAACAGGCCGATTGCTTGTCCTCCGGTGTTGCTGATTGCAGAACTGCTCATCCAAACAACTTCACACTCAACATTGCACTTCCTTGGGTCCCCAGCAGTACACTCTCCAAGTGTGAAGTCGATCGGATGAATGGTTGTCGAGATAATCGAAGGACAGACAGACAGACAGAGACTCCTAGTTAGACTTTATTGTCTATTGGGGAAATTTATTGTTAGATCTGGGTAACGGCGGATCTCCTCGCACAACCTCTCTTCAAAACACGCGTAGTTGGCGTGCTAGCTATGCGCACAGACCCTGGCGGATATGTACGGATGATGACATTTACGCCACGGGGACCAAAGCGGACCCTCGCAGTCACACGGACATCAAAACTATGAATTGGCTTGTAAGTGAAGACAAGAGACTGAAGTTGATAGTTTTTATGTTCAGTGTCAGATTCATGAAGCTGTTGCATTTAAGCTAAATAGAGGAGCGTTCCCTTTCTGTTGTCCAGAGTTGAGATGCCCGTCCCATATCAGGCACCATCATATTTTTTGTTGCGTTTCCTTCTGTATCAGGTAAATGAGTGCAATAAACATTTATACTGCAAATCGTGAGAGAGAATGGTGATTTCATACTATACTATATCACATACTGTAGTTTTAATCCGCTTGTGTTTTTAGAAAGACTAAAACCATCCTTTTGAACTCTAGGTACAGAGTACCTCTCTTACAGCCCCAGTCACACTGCTTCAACACGTGGAGAAAGCTTGACAGACTTGCTGTACCTAGTTATGGTTGCTAAGCTCTGATTGGACAATTGCTGTTTGGGGGAGGAGTTAAGTGAATGGTCAGTTCCTTGAGAGGTATTAGCTGATTTAGAGTCTTTCAGTAATCCTCTAGATGAAGTCAGAATGAAGATTTTACAGATCATATACAATATTAGAACAAAGCAAGATAATAAGGGAAACATTAATATAATGGCTAAGCAAAGTGTGTGTGTGTGTGTGTGTGTGTGTGTGTGTGTGTGAGTATGGGTGTGCAGCATTTGGGTACAGGGAGGGTGGTGATGGCTCCATAATCATCTTTCGTGCAGACAGGAAATGTAATATTCGATGTTTTGATTCACTGTCTAAGGCCTGTAAAAATGAGTACACAATACATTTGGCTTGGAAAAGCCTGCTGCTCTGTCTCTCCTCCATCCAGCAATGAACAGAAGATGAAATGATTCATCACAGCAGAGACAGCTTCCGGAGAATGAGATGAGATGAGAGTGGGAACGGTGTCATTTTATATCTCCCAGAGAAATACACAAAGCGAAGATGAATTGTAGCTGCTGGAGGCCAATAGTACACCCAACCCCAGGCTGGCACTGAACCTGGCAGCGCCCCACAGGTGTGATATTGCTATGATACTTGTCCAGCACCTGTATTTAAAGAAGCAATACCCCGCTGATGTTGCCCTCTCCTCTCTGCTGCGCAGAGCCTCTGCACAGCTTGGACAAACTGAAGGTCAGTGAGGCTCGGATGGGAGACGATCTAGATTTGAGCAGGTCATCCAGTCCCATGAGTGCTGCCCCATATCTCAGTATAGGCTAACTGTACCCCAGCTAGGTCTGGCATGCTGCTGTCTGCAAGTCTCCACGTGCCAAGTTTGTGGTTTTTTAAAGTTTGGGATCTTTTTGAAGGCTCCAGGCATCAACAACAAGATCAACATCAAAAACAAGCGACATTCATTGCTTTTCTGTTTGTTCTCAATCCATTTGTGTCTAATGAAACAATAACACAAAATGAACCGGCCTCTCATAATGAATTGGTGCTCGCAGTGTTTTATTCTTGCACTGTAGAAACGAAGAGATAAATTTCACATAAATCAGACTGCGTTGTGGAAGGTGCCCTCTGGTCTGTTCCATTCACTAAGGCATTCTTAAAATATTTAATTTCCATGCATGCATGTCTTTGAGAGGATTGTGGTTAGCTGCATTTATAAAGCTAAAGCCATAATAATTACTTTACTAATTTGCAGCATTTCTGCTAAACCGATAAGACGCCCTCTTTCATGGGATTCAGAGGCTGCCATCAATAATGTGACTGCTTGGGGTAAAAGTGATTTAAAGCCCATTTCACACTTGGCTTCAAAAAGAGAGTGATGGCTAGGCATCCTCAGATCCACACAGCTGCCATCATGACCACATCCTATCCACAAGCTCTGCATTTAATGCCAACAAACAAACTTGAAGTTGGAGGAAATGTCTCTCTCAAAAGTTCTCTCTCGGGTTTTCCCTCTGTCTGTGATTCTCTTTGTTAAAGCGTGACTGCAGTCAAAGATCTGCACTGCGTGTCAGTATTTTTCAGTAGCATTTTAGCTCATTATCCCTGAGGAATTACGTCCATATTTGACAAATCCACACTTAACAATTTATATTCAATGCCAATGCAGGTAATAGTGTGGGTGTGGATGTCAGGGTGGTGGATGGGTGTGTAACATGGCTGATTTTCATGCAGAAGACCTGGGTTTGCGTCCTGTCACAAACCTGCAATTAATGTTCACCTCTGTATTGATCATAACCACGATCTTTCCCTTACCTTAACCATACCATCCGAGTTGCATGCACAGATCATGTAGAAAGCAAGAATTTTAAAAATGTTGGGGAAAAAAACAAACAGACCGAGAGTCTACAGCCACGCTGACGGCTCTGTAAGATTGTACTGAGGCACAGTGGTGCTTTGAGCTAAATGCTACCACATCGTGGTTTCGTGTGTCAGCATGTGAACATTTGAAAATTTGCACAAAACATTAAGTACCACTCGGGTTGATGGGAATGTCATTAGTTTAGCAAGTATTTGGTCATAGTATTGGACAAATTTAAATTTTGACCTCATGATGGTGCTACATGAAAAGTCTGGCGACCACCAAATTTGTGTTCTGAATCCTGAGGGGAACATGAATATTTGTACCAAATTTCATGGCAATCCATCCAATAGTTGTCGAGACATTTCACTCAAAACCACACGTTGCCCTCACGGTAGTGCTAGACGAGAAGTCACCAGAGTTATTAGTATACATCATCTGGCACCGTAAATATCTGTACAAAATTTTGTTCCAATCCATCTATTTAATGTTTAGATATATCACAGGATTCAGAAGTGAAAAGTTTGACCTGCTGGGGGCGCTACAAGAAAATTCATAAGAATCACCCAAATCATTTTGATTAATCCCCTAGGAACAGTGAAGTCTGTACAAAACTGTACAACTTAATGCATCCAATAGTTGTTTAGATGTTTCAGCCAGGACCAAAGTGATCGACCGACCAACCGACTGGCATTGCCATCTTTAGAGCCGCGCTGCTAACATGGCTAAAAATGTTACCATTGACATTATCCCGAATTTTGAAGGATCGTTCAATATTGACATTCCCGTTTGGCAACTGGGTTGAGCATACATACTGTAGACTTTTAGTAGATCACTATCTGACTGAGATTGCAAATGAATAAATGAATGAATGAAGGAACATATGAGCAAGTGAGGAACAGAGTGAGCGTGTCTCAGTGAATGTACATGATCTTGTTGCCTTTAGCCAACAAGCCGGTGGGTCAGTGACTTCATTAACGGACTGATGGTACTCTGTGGAACGCTGAACACTGATGATCAACACAGAGCTCTGCTGATTAAAGCCCCATTCCCTCAGTGTAAGCACTAATTATCTAGATTGACATGCCACTATAGCTCTCTCTGAGCTGAGAGGTCTGGGCACTCTCCCTGTCCGCTATCCTCTCCGGTCATGCACATAGGCAGCACAAAATTGATTTTCACCATGCAGCCAAACAATGGGCATAAACAGTAGTTTTAATTTCATACTGTTATTTCAGTATGATGGTGCCTGTTATGATTATTTGGGCACCTATGTTTTGTATGCAAGAGCGGTCCTGAAAATTATGGTGTTCGTTCACATAAGATACCGGGTTTTGTGTGTGGGAGGGTACATTACTTGCACATCATCATTACTACAGATTGCTAAAATATTTAGCCACAGTCACTGCAATAATTTAGGATTTGCCCTCTATTGCATAGAAATACCTTGTTAGTCTTCCAGAAAGTTGTTTCTTACAATTTTGCAGGAAAATCGGACCCCAAATGAATTTAAAGCAGCTGTAATCAGTGGATGAATGGCTATGTGTAATGTGAAAAGGGTCACTAATTTAAGCATTTTAGCATCTTTCAGCTCGTTGTTTTTGGTTTTACAGCCTGCAGCTTTACTGTTTTGGTTCACTCTCATCGCTCTCATCAGTGTCGTTTCCAGCAGCAGCAGGCAGCTGTTTTCTGTGAAGTAAATCCACTGTACACTAGTGGAGCACTTAGCAGATAGAGAGCCAGATATTTCCCTAACTGAGCTAAAAGGAGAGAGAATATTGGACTTACATTCGTCATGTGGACTCCAAATGAATGCTAATGTTGCTCTGGGTCTGCTGGATGTGTAAGTAGGCAATTATTTGTTAATATGTTTGCCATATTAGATTACATTCAATTTAATGTCAGATCTCTTTAAAACTTGTCTTGCATCATAATAGGAACATTGGTTTTATTTTGTCATGTATGTTTTGTTTTGTTGTGAAACATTCAGCCAGGCAACAGTACTTTTTAAAGTAGCATGTTGCATTTGCTAATGCAATTTGCATTACCTGACAATTACTCTCTCAATTAATTGAATCATTTTGCCTATAAAATGTCGGACAATAGTATAAAAATCCCTGTATAATTTCCCGCAACCCAAGGTGACGTCTTCAAATGCCATGTTTTGACTTTTCTTTTCTTCCCATGGCATCATGTCGGAGCTGGAATCTACAGCAGACATCAACCTGGGATGTTAATTGAATGACCTCACAAATGCATTACCCCTGCCCATTAGTGTCTGTGGTGCTTTAATCTCCATCATGTAGACACGATATGGCATCTTTAGGCTACAGTGTGTTGAAACCCACAGGAAACATTTTGACTTTATTTTAACTGGAAAGCAATAATAACTCTTTCTAACATTGTAGATATATAAATAAAATCGCTATCTATGCATGTATCGTTTAAATGATCACACAGACCTGTAAGGAAGAGATAAATAGAAAGATACAGCACAAACACTGTCTTTGTGTAATTAGATTATGTTCACTCGGGCTGATTAGATTTGGTTCCTTCAGGCATCAGATTTATTTAACATCTTGTAGCTGAGATATGATTTTTTTTTGTGTGTGCTTTCATCACAGTATATTCACTACTGTATACAGCAC
Organism: Oplegnathus fasciatus; assembly: GCA_003416845.1. Taxonomy (NCBI): domain Eukaryota; kingdom Metazoa; phylum Chordata; class Actinopteri; order Centrarchiformes; family Oplegnathidae; genus Oplegnathus; species Oplegnathus fasciatus. Next base: position 2,264,160 of record NTHP01000002.1, on the reverse strand, counting down.
AATGTAGCCAACATTTATGGAGACACCATTTCCTAATAAGAGAAAGTTTCTTTTCATTTCCTTGAACCACAGTTTCCCCCTGATGGAAAATATGCAAGCCTTTGAAGGTGTATATTTCATCAGACAATAAGATGAAAGGGCTTAAGGCCCAATGGCAGAAATGGAGAACTGATTTTCCTGGACATGTCTAAGTCTGTTGTAGGTTGAAAGGACGCAGAGACGGTTCATAATCTGATTAGACATCCATTACTCCCTTGCAGGGACATGGCACCAGCACAGGGACTCATTGTGCAAGTACAACAAATACAGCAGCACATGGATTAGACACTGTAAGAAAGTGCACTAAAGTCTTGCTACTTAATGTTTAAGATTGCAAGAACTATAACTGTTGTCTGGCAGATGTCTCAACTCTATGCATTTTTAGATAAGAAATAAAATTCTCTCTTTTTCTTGGGTGGAGTCACACAGACGTCTATTAAAACAGCACTGGGGTTTATAATTGCAAACTCGTCTTTATAAGCCAATATAATCTATAGTATTAAAACACATTCTTCCATTATGTTAAACATGCATAATGGTTTCTGTGAGAAATAACCATTTTAATGGACCATGGAAAATATGTAAAACAAATATGAATTGCGAAATGTCAATCTGTCCTCCAATTTAGACTCGGACGTGGTGTAATAGGCTATTGTGGTTGCCTTTTCTTGTTTTAAAAGTAATTCCTAAATAAAGCAGTATATTATAATGATCCCTTTCTTGTTGGATTATCATTTATATTAAACCAACGCTGTTTTTCCAATAATAAGAAGGGATAAAGCATGTACTAAGGTATTGTATTAGTTTGGCAGTCAGTTCCATGAATGTATAAACAGCGGGAAAGTGTCACTATGTATACTATAAAGAAAGAAGCTTGTAACATTAGACAATCTGATCACTCACACCTCTATTCCCACTCAGCAGCACAGAAATTACAATCCTGTTAGACATGATGTGAGCCGCTGGTATGTGCTTCAGCTCATTAAAAACAACTGTCATTGCTGTCATTTTATCAGCAAGTGTTGTAGAGGACTGACTCTTTGCTGTTAAAAAATTAACCTGAGGACATACACCAAGAGAAGGGAATAATGAGAAAATTATAAGACTAAAACATAATAACATGTCCTCTGCATGACTGCAAATATGTAAATTCGTGGCATCCAGCAGTTAACCAGAAAAATGTGGGTGAAAATGTAATAAGAGTCGTATTTCCTGATCTTCTGTTTGATCTTTTATGTGGCTTTTGGTGATGCTAATTAGGGCAGTAACTAGTGATTATTTTAATTATTGATTATTCGATAAGTAAATTAATTTTTCAGTCTATGAAATCTCCAAAAAATGTGAAAAAATGCCTATCCAAATGTCCTATTGCCCAATGTGACATTTTTATATTCGTTGATATTAAATTTAGGATGACGACAAAGAAAAGCAGCAAAGTATCATGATGGACTAAGCGATTCATTGACAAGTTGTTTCTGAGCTGATCCTAATGCCCAATTTGTAAAAATGCTGGTTATTATTCAAACATTTTCAGGTTGAAGGTTGAAATTGTTTATTGAATTGAAATAAATAAAAAATGTACACTTTGGCTTATTTCCACATTGAGCACACACAGAGCAACATAAGCATTTCATTAAAAGTCGTGTTCGTGGGTAACTCACTCAAGTCCAATATTCACTCTCCATTTAGCTCTGTTTCGGTCTCCACCAACTCCTGAGACAAATATTTGGCTCTTCTTTATCTGCTAAATTTGTCTGTGTGTTGTTTGGTGCTGTGCAGGTAGCATACGGTGGGTGTTTTCTTCCTGCTGCGGCTGACAACGACGCTGATGAGAGCAGTTAGACTGAATCAAAACACTGAAGTTGTGGGCCATTAAACCAATACAGTGAGCTAAAACACAATATAAAGCTCCATAAAGCTGAGGGCTGCAAAATTAGGTAATAATTATTGTGGGTTCATCACTACGAGCGGCACCTTTCATATTGCACGTAATCATTTGATCCATTGTTAACATGAAAATATTGATTTGAGCAGCTTTAAACAAACACAACATGAACAGATTGTGGTGTAAAAGGCAGTACTGGCTTTGGAGTGATGAACACAATTCAAAAAACATGCCTTTTAATTTTTTAGGCTCCACAAGCTCCTTCTCAGCAGTGATCAAGCATTCTCGCCTCTGCCAGAATCATCAGACAAAAGTTCTCTACTCAGAAAGGCTGAATGAATGAAGTGCCTGTTGTTCATCATAGCAAAATAGAAAAGAAACTTCTGTTGATTCTCGAAAGAGATCAGAGACTATATGAAGATACCACAATCCAGTTTGTTTGTCAAGTGCTCTGCTGCTCAAATATATTTCACTGGTATGTTCTATATAACAAATTCTTACACTTTAGAGAATAACATTTTCTTCTCACAATATGTTCTGTGAACTTTTATGGTTGATTCAAGTGGAAGAATCTTTTTTTTTATTTCAATACAATTCTGAATACTAAACCAAACCAACAGAGAATGATACTCTTTTATGTGTCGGCTGCTGACATGTCTGTCTATAACCAGATGTTCCCTTTATAAACATGAAGAGACGGAGATCATTTTTTCTAATAACCTTGAATATGAATGCTATGTATCCGGAGGCCTTGACCCTATCCTCCCTCTCATTACTCCCTGCTTTTTATGAAATCCTCTGTGATCCATCCTGGTCAACACCCTCAGGATAAATTTGTTACCCATGATTATATCATTCATTCACCTGACACTGTGTTCCTGGTTTTGTTTTTTCTCTCCCAGTTTCTCTCTCTCTCTCTATTTTCCTTGTTAATTTGTGAGGAAATTGTTTCTTCATTTGTTTTGCGTGATTGAGGAGGGAGACGCAGGCGAGTCGGTACAGCCTTGGGTAGGAGAGAGAATCCAGTCACAGCTGGTGTGTCGCTCTCCCGTAATGAGCAAACGTGACAAGATGAAAGTGTGTAGCGTCTGCCATGTGCCACAGCCCTGGGAGGCACTTTGAGGAAGGACAATTTATAGATATTCATGCGGCTCCGTAATTGTTGGTGGACATGAATAGAACTTTTTTTTCTCTTTTCTGTCATCTATAAGCTGAAATCATAGACAATTACACAGTTGACACCGTCTCCCGGAGCTCATATCCCCTGCCTCCCCTGCGTGAGTCATATGAGATGGTGATTCACAGGTTATTATCCAAGATAGCTGGCATTCTTGTCAGTGGACCAAAAGTGGTAAGAGGTGTTGCCAAAAAGTGTCTGAGGAACTCAACCAATTTCTATCCACTGTAAACAGGTGTAATGAGACCTAAAGCCTCCTTCAGCTAAGGGCAGAAAAACTTATTTGAATAAGCAGAGAATATATATATTTAATATGACCTAAAAGAAGTGTTCCAACTAAAGGAAAAAGTTTTTACGCTATAGTCACCAACACAACTATTGCTCACATGGGTTCATTTGCCATGGACCTCTTAAAGTAATAGTTCAACATTTTGGGAAATATCCGTATTCGATTTCTTTCCAAGAGTCTTGTCTGCGCATTAAGTCTGGGGCTACAAGGGGAGACAATTAGCCTACCTTTGCATAAAGACTGGAGAGACCCAGGCACACTCTGGCGGGTAAATATTTGTACCAAAATCGTCAATGATTTATCCGTCCGCCCAGCACTGCTGTGCAGAGCGTCTCTGGATATAGAGTTGCAAAGTGGAGCTATTTTTTAAAATGCCCCTCCTTCCAGAAGTTCCATTTCCTCCATAGCCCTTGCTATGTGGCAGAAAGTTGGAGCACATGAGAATTAAACTCTCTTGGTTGAATCATCAGCACAAAAGATGAACAGCTGCATTAGAAACACGATATATATCGTCATATCGCACAGCCCTACTAGCAGGGTCCGAAATTAACACCCGCCAAGCGCCAAATGCGGGTTGATTTTCCGTTTGGCGAGTAAATCTCGGAAGGCTATCCGCCACTCTGGCGGGTAAATATTTGTATCAAAATCGTCAATGATTTATCCGTCCGCCCAGCACTGCTTTGCAGAGCGTCTCTGGATATAGAGTTGCAAAGTGGGTGGAGCTATTTTTTAAAATGCTCCTGGTTCCAGAAGTTCCATTTTCTCCATAGACATTGCTATGTGGCAGAAAGTTGGAGCACATGAGAATTAAACTCTCTTGGTTGAATCATCAGCACAAAAGATGAACAGCTGCATTAGAAAATATCTGGTTGTTTGATATAAAGTTGAAGATACAAGCCTGTGTACATAAAAGCCTAAGAAGAGAAGTGAACTACGTCTCCCATGGTGCATTTCCATAAGAAACATCCAGTCACAGTGCTTAATGGTCTGTTGCATGTGCGGCTAACAGCGAGTTGAAGTTAAAGATTAACACTGTTGAGAAAATGAATACAACCTCCAGCTTAAATTAATTTACTTTCCGATTCTTGGTCAATTTGTGGTAAATTTGGCAACTATGGTGTCAAGTTCTGTTCACAACTGCAATGACGAAGCATTTTGAATTTGCTACAGCTCTTATTTGCACATCTGACTGGCTTCTTCTCCATGGCAACTGCAGCCGAGGCTCATGAGTATTGTAGTATTTAGAGTGGTCCACTATGGCAAAATGATGGGAAATTTTTTTTTTCAGAAACGAAGTTGAAATAATTCAAACTGAAGGTCTGAACATATACTATAGGGTCGTAACATTGAGGCCATCACGTAAGTAAGTAATGTAGCAGTCTTTGTTGTTGTCGTGATTTGGAGCAGGCCAGGACTACTATGGAAGTTAGTTAATTATAAATTAAAGTTATTTTAACTTCTAGTGTTTAGGGCTGTGCGATATGACCAAAATCTCATATTTCAATATAGGTCGTTTCATATCCAGAAAACGATACATATTCCGATATAGCACATTTTCTGCAGTGGTGTAGTGCTATTTGTTCAAGCACCGGTGCTGCTCAAAGGCTACACCAGCAGCTACCGGCAACTTTTAAGGTGGCGTTTTCTTGCATGTTACTCAATGCATGAGTTGGCGTCATGAATCAGTCAACACCCCTTAAATGTCAATATGACAACTTTGACCATTCCATTTGTTTTTATTGGCTCTCTTGTATGACATACACTTTAGCACTAACGTTAACCCATGATTTTCTGTAACTTCAATGAATAAATAGTTTATATAAAATCACCACATGTGGCAGCATAATTTGCAAACTACGGTTTTCTGGTCCGTGTCAGACTTTTCATACCCAAACCACGTCCATGTGACAGCAGTAGCCCCTCTTTTACGTACGAGCTCCTCGTTTTGTCTTGGCTGGTCAGTGTCCTTCTCCTGTTTGGAATTAACCCGTTCTGTGTCACGTTCACGCTCCTCCATGTTTGTTTGTGTTGCCGTCATGCAAATTTCCTGCATCCGTGCCGTGCTGAAGAGCGCAAACGCTGGACGTCTGCGTTTGCACCGTAAAGAGTGTGATTTGTGACACAAGGAAATAAACGATAGAATATAGTATGAAATGATAGATGTTTTTCTATCATCACACGACATATATCGTCATATTGCACAGCCCTACTAGCAGGTATACGTATAAACAGTGCAGCAAAACTGACCGTCTTGAGGGCTCCTAGTTTCGCGACACTGTTTACCGTACAGGACATCAGCTACTCCGCTAAATCACTTGTCGGCAGTCTGCTAGCTAGTGTTAGTAGGTAGTAGCATTTGTGGAGATGGCACTTTTATTTTGAAGGATTTGGAATTGTTGTTGCTGCTGGCAGCTAAACTCCAATATGTCCGGCCAAAAGCCTGTGGTATTCAGATCTTTTAATACATACTGTAGTACTCCATTACAAGTAAAAGTCCTGAAGTCAAATATTACTTAAATGTATTATCATGCTGCAGAGGTACTCCTATCAGATATAAGATTATATTTTACTTTATTATTATTGATGCATTAACATGTAAGAAGCATCCGTAATGTAACTGAGGTCTGAGAAATTTACTGACTTTATATAGGCCTACTTTTGGGTAGTTACTACAATGAGATTTTAAAAGCTGATAATGTTTTTTAATGTAACATATGAATCTGCAAATAGTAACTATAGCTGTCAGATGAATGTTAAAAGTAAAGTAAAAAGTACATTATTTCCCTGTGTAAGGGAGAATGATGTGGAGGTTTAAGTTGGTTAAAATGATTAAAGTGAATTTGAAGGTTTTGTAAACTTATCGGATGCTTAATGTTTGATTTGTATTCAGGCTTGAATTGATTAACTGTTGATCAATATATTAACATAATTTTGCTTCAAATTTCACTTCCTCCTCTCAACATAATACCTCATTATCTCATCAAAATGTATTGAAACAAATGTATATGTGACACAAAAAGGCAATTTTTTATTTTGGCTGGTAAAAAATATGCTTGGCTGGTGGATTTTTACATCTACCAGTCCCCTTGGCCGTTGAGTCAAAAAGTTAATTTTGGACACTGCCTACTAGTATTTTTATCGTGTCATGTTTCAATTGTTTGTGTTATATGCTGTTTATAGTTTGTTTTTATTTTGTGTTTTTGCATGTCCAGACATGATAGTTTGATTACATCTGTGTCTTTTTGTTTGTTTGTTTGTATCTGGGGAATGTTGGGACAAGTGTGTTATGTGTAGCTTGTCTTAATGACAGAATAAAATCAAGCCATAATTAAAAGAAAATATTGAAATGGGAATTCAGATTTGGCAAAATTACTTTTGGAACCAGCAGCTCCTTCCACTTAGTGCTGGTTACCTGGCAACCTCACGGTGGTGAAAAGACTGTGGGAAGTTGATCCACCCAACTGCTGTTCCCCAAGAGATAGTGATGGCATGTAACTCCCCCTAAAACCACAACTTGTTGTTTTTACATTTCTGTTTGTGTACGGATTAAATGAGTTACAATTAGCTTTAGAAGTTTTGATTAGTTTTGATTTTTTAGTTTCAGTTGCTTTGTAACTTACATTAACACACAGACATGAGAGTGGTACATCTCATCTAACTCTGGGAAAGGAAGCGAATAAGTGTTTTTCCCCAAATCAACTGAAAAACCCAGTATCCATTTGTTGCTGGGTTTGAAAGTTGCAGTTTTAAAAATCTGAAATCATCAACCACACTTGACATCCCAGTTTCCCAGCCTTGGCTACACCTAGTTCCATTCCTTCTGCGGTGGACTGTGGCTTAAGTAAATCTGCTTAGACTCTGACAACATGTTATAAAATGTGTAGGAGTCCATAATGTCCACTGCATGCCTGGAAATTGTGTGGCTGTCCGAAATGCGGTTCTCAGCTCTGATAGCAGGCTCAGCTCTGGTGAGGAGAAAGAACAAAACTGCCAAATCCCCCCTGCAGTTCTTCAACTATCTACTCTCTTCAGGCATCCAATATGTCAGTGGATGGTGGAAGTAAATTACTACAGGTGCTACAGGTGGATAGAGAGTGATGCACGCAACAGTGGCCAGAGCTGTGGACATTATAGATATGAAGCTCATATGACTAACATGGGGAAATAACGTTGAAAATCCACAAACTGCTCCTTTAAGCCCACCATCTGTGTACTTTAGCTCAGAATTAATCTCACCAATTTTTCTGTCTGACGATTATGAAAATGTTCACTGATACTTATAGTAACAGTTCCCCTTTAAGTAATTTGCATTTTCATCTTTTCAAGGAATCTACAGCGTGAGATCAAAGTCCCTCTTTAACTCATTAGTGGATAAGATGGAAAATAAAAATTCCCAACACTCCCGTACGTAGCTTTCTGTCATGGCTGCTACAGTATTAGCACGCGGTGAAAAGGCCAACACAGAAATAATTGCTCAGTTTAATTTCTGAATGTGTTAGTTAGAATGATGTAACTTCTTTTTTTAAGCAGACTTTCCACCATCTCTCTCCCCCACCAACCATATATTCCTCCTCCAGTGAAGTATCTGAGTCAGAAGCACATGGAAAATGTATTTTTATTCAATTAATGCTGCATGTCTTGAGCTACATTTCTACACAGTTGCCACAGAGCTGTCAAGCGACTGTTGCTCAAAATAGCTCTCAGGCTATTTCCCCAACTGTCAACCATCAACAGTTCTAATAATGCAATTATTTAAAAAATTAAAGGCAAATGGGATTAACCAAGATGTCACACACTCCTCTTAAATGAACATTTGTTTTAGTGCCATAGCTGAAGTTTTTCATTTCGGGCAGGCACACGCTCTGATTCCGAAGAACATCCATCTGAATTCTTTTTTCCGACAGTTTTCTCTTCTCTGCATCTCAAAACAGCCTTCCTCCTCATGTACTCGATGCTGCTGTCCTAGAAACAATACATCATGCCTCTTGTTGTATTCTGCTACAGTCCCACATCACTCCTCACACTCATACAGTCTCACTCAGTTTACAACAATAAATGTCTCATTGGGAGTTTTACCATTACGATCAGATCAAGTTCAGTTCAGGAAATTAAACTGGAAAAACCACATTGATAGGTTTTCATTCTCCGGTTTTCTGTTTAAGAGAAAAAGAAACAAGCACTACAACATGTAGCACACCATGAATAAATATTAAAAAACGTACATGAACAGGAAAGAAACAATGTACAACTGCAACAAGAAAGCAGCATAAAAGACGTCCAGATGAGAACAAAAACACCCCGTGTCTTTCACATACAGATGCCATAGTTCAGGTCCATCCACCGTTGGCCATGTCACCTTTAACCAGTCCAAGTCCAAGTGAGTGTGTCCAGTATTGTGCCCTGAATGTTTCCAGGTCAAGAAAGAAGGTCCCTTTAACAATAAATTAACACTCTCTACTGAGTCCATGAGTGGCCTCCAAATGTTCAGAAATGACCATTATCTTTAAGCACAGAGTGGATCGTCTTATGTAGTAATACATTAAAGATCTCTTTGTACCACAAAGTAAAAGTTGATCCATTTTAACACAATGCATTTTCTTGCCAAAAGCAGTAACTCATCCAGCAATTAAAATTTCAGGGAGGGAAGTGACACCTTTAGAGAGTACCCCCAGCAGAAAAAGCCTCTTTTTTTTTTATTTGAATTTTAAAAGCTCTTTGGCTATGCAGTTCCAAAAACGTGATATATACTGCCAAAAAAGATGAATATAATTCCCTTTTTCTCAATGACATTTTAAGCATGGAGGTGATAAGCTATGATCCATCTTGTTCTGAATAGAAAGTGTTTTGTTATCTGTGGGGAGTTTACCTCAGTCTGTCACAAGTAAAGACTGTTGATATAGTCAACAGCTTCTTGCCAGTCATCCTCTATGTAGTCATTGTCAAATTCCCTCTCCTATTTACGTTTGATGTTGTACAAGCTGTTTGAACAAATGTAATGTAGAAGGAAGAAATAAAATGGGAAGAGTTCTAGAGTTCTGAGTTTGGGAATATTAGGCAAAGGGGGAGTATGTGCGTTAATAAAGTGACAATTTCCAAATGCCCAAAGAAGTGCTCTTTAGTAGATCAAACTGTTGAAGCTGCAGAAAAGAAATGAGTGACCTCCTTAAATAGATCTCCAAAAACTTTAATGTACCTTGCTTTCCACATATAAAAAACTGAGGTAGAAGTCGCCATTCCCAGAGACAGGCGTCAGCATAGAGAAAGTCCTTTCTTCTGGAAAACTGTATTTTTGGAAGAAAAAAAAACCTTAACAGCATTGTAAACTACAGTGTTGGCTTTAACTTCTTTAGTGATGTTTTTTCAGTTAAGCAGGCCCCAAAGGGAGGGAGGTGAGCATGCCCAAGAATCTATACAGAAAGCTGAGTCTAGATATGAATGTAGCCAACACCAGATTAAACGGGCATGGCAAGCCCAGTTATAAAAAAAGTACTTTGGGCAGGCCGAGACCACCCATGCCAGTTGGCATTTGGCAATATTGATGTTTGTGTCCTTCTGTTCATGTAGCAGAGACTCTGTTCAGCCCAGGCTCCTTCCCTATAAATCACCAGAAAGAAAATCTCCTTGCTTAGCTGTCGCTGTCATGCAGTACATGAGTGTTAGTGTTCAATCATCACTTCTAGTACATGACACAAACCTCTCCAATACATTACTGAAACCTCTCAAGGGCGGGAATATTCTGACATTGTTGTACATTATAGACCCTATTACAGAACTGTATTTTTCTCACTACAGAGCAGCAGGGACTAACCTATAATACTCTAGTGATCATCTGCTTCAAATCAGTAACCTTAGTAACTATTCTGTCACCGGCAGTTGGCTTCTATCTATTACCTAAACACCCTTGTTGGAGTATTGTCTGTATTGTATTTTATTACAGCTGTTTCAAGATTGTTGATTTGTGATTTAGTAGAATTTAGTTTTTCTGCGGCCAGTTTACTGCTAACCAAGCTAGCAGAGGCTACTGTGTTGCTAGTACAACGTTGTAAACCACTGTTAATTTACTGTTGGGCTAACTGACATTTTTTACCGAAAAGGTCAAAGGTCAACTTGGTCAACAACGGTCACTGTGACATCATAAAAAAAACACTTTTTTGGCCATTATTTATAGATTTGGTCCTCAAGGTACTTCTCTCCATGGATGACAACTAGGACAGGGGGCCTCCTGATCCTTTGGTAGTCAAGCACATTTTGCTGATATTGAGCTTCAGGTGATTGTCGTTGCACCATATGACGAAGCTCTCTATCAGTCCTCTGTGCTCTTCTGTAAAAACAGTCTCTAAGTGAAGACAGCATGTTTCTAACTGGAAATTATTAGGGGCAAATAGTTAAATTCAATGGAATGCTTTCTTGCATGTGTTGCCTTTCCAGCTTTGGTTACCTTTCCAGGCTTTAGCCTGGCCCGTCGGTTAGCTGGTAACGAGCCTCTGCAGTCCGGGCAAAATCTACTTTTAAGGTCGGGAGATGTTGTGGTAACGTCGCATAAAACAGGTGCTTTATTCACTCGTTGCAGCGAACACAATACATGGCTCTTTTCACAACCGCTTTACTTGAACCTGAGCTTATGGACACTTTCTGCTGACTACTGTAACTTAACAACCCATGGAAGCATGCGCTTCACGGTGTCTGCCGCACATACAGGTACTTTTTCTACCCACACAGGAGAGACTCACTTCCCATAACAAATCTGCCAGACTACATCACATGCATACGTCACCCACAAGGCCACCTTCCTTAAAGGGGAAGGCTCAGCCGGTAACACGTTACTCAATGCACGAGTTGACGTCGTGATTCAATCAACACACCTTAAAAAAAACTAATATCCGAATCCCAAAATTGAAAACTGAATAGTCGAATATTTGGGTCCAGTCCTAGAAATTATTCACTGGAATCATACATGTCAATTTAGTGATAACTTCCATTTCGCCAAAAAATACACTTAATACCTTTTTATTAAATGCCTTCAAAGTCTTCACTACATATATTAGTCTGGACAGACATGGATGTAAACTGCAACTTGACTGGTTGGCGGAGGCATACAACTGCGTGGACGTAATTCTAGTCTTTTTTTCTGACATGAGGTATAGCTAGTCTATAGAGAGTCGAAGTCTTGACGTCACCGCCGGACTAGCCTCTGACCCACTAGCTTCTGTAACTCAATACAATCTCTCATTGAAGGTTTTTTAATTGGTCTTTCTTTAAAAAATTAAAGCATGTTGCTGGGGTTTACTATTCGTATTAAGACAAATTGGCATCCACTAGCACTTGCGATTAGAATTTGAAATTGTTGCAATTTTAACAAAGTTAAACAACAGTGAATTTGTGAGCATGCAAAAAAATTACAGCTTTCATGAAGATTCCAAATTTTTAGCAATTATACCTGCTATCTCTGCTAAAAACAGAAATATCAAATAAACAACTATATTCGATTGGAGATTATCCAGACATGTGGAGTGAACCGTATGACATACTGTTGAGTAAGGCTCTGTTCCATGCCTGAATCTTTATTTATTAGCATTATCACAAATATCAATGGGATTTTGAATTAGTTTTTTTTTATTCTCGAACAGAACCTCAACGTTCTGGTTTTACTTTGTACAGTCCCAAGGAACGTGTATTGACAAAAGTATGGAGAGACAAACTATTTTTACTTGTACTTAGTACTTTGGCCTAACTGTTGTTTAGGTTATCTTCCTTTGATTTGTAATCCCTATCCTATCATTGAATGTGTTGTCCTGTAATGTTCTCACAGTTTCATAAGGGCTTTCAGCAAAAACTTGAAAGGCCAACTCCTGCCTTTAACCTTTTTTGGAAGTGTGTTTAACGTTAACTTGCTGCAATGCTACGCACCTACAAAAGAGTGAGGGCAGAAGAGTAACTGACTAAAACTGACTGCAATTTAATCAGTTTTACAAGCTGTAATGCAAACTGATTTATCATAATTTCCAGCCATAATTTCAGCAGGTAGTAATATATTTGTCTTTGTCTTTGTCTGTTTTCTTTAATACTGCATAATCCAACTACTTTCTTTCACCAAAACTCTCTAAATTTATAATTATAGCTTTAAAAAACTAGATTTATTATGTTTTTTTGTAATTAAGATCACAATAATCCTCTGTTTGTATCCTTGTTACTTCCAAACTTGTCGACATTATAAGAACAAGAAGAATATTAGAGAAGTAAGAGATGATAGGCTATTCAGTAAGTGCATTTTCTTTTGTTACCATGGAAACCACAATACAGTGAAGCAGGCAGCACTTCCTTTCATGGGCTGGACAAGTACTCATGTTAAGGTCAGTCATAGTGTAATTCTTCCTCTGACGTCAATGTGACTCACTTTACTTCACACTACATTTGCAAAGGCGAGAGAAAGAAAAGCTGAGACTATATTGAATTGAAGTATCCATTCTGTGTTGCTTTTTGCAGGTAGGTATTAATGGATATACTTATAGAAACAGCTGTTAGACCTCTGAATGTGTTATGGAGGTGTCTGAATTAGACCGGAGCAGTGCTGACACATTCACAAATTGGCATTGCCCAGTTCCTCTTTTGCCCAAGATGGCTGAAATTGACCATCATAATAGGTTTTTCTAAAGTAAAGCACACTTCTTACTTTGCAAAAGTAAAGCACACTTCCCCAATGTGGACTAAGCACAAACGTCAGAGCTCTAAAGTTGAACTGTAGAGTATTAGGGTAGGTGCATATATAGTAATACATCATTGATGAAAATATTTCTGGCTGAGAGGTGAGAGCTTCGACTGCTGCACAACAGAGGTAGACAAATAGTGGCCCGTGGGCCAAATCTGACCCTCCAGCAAAAATATTTGGCCCCTGACAGAAGTTGTTTACCTGACGAGGACCTTTAGGGCGTGTGAATTATGACTCTTGTCAAGGCACAAGCAGTGTTGTGTTGTTATTAGCACTGCAAAACCTAATAGTAAGGACTTGGATGGATGGGTCAGTACAGTGTGACTTTGACATAAGAGACTGCTGTTTCTTTCCCATGTCCTACCAACAGTCAACATTGATTTCCTTTTACCATGACAGTGATCTTTCCTTAACTTTAACCAAGTACAGTAGGAGTTCTATTAACCATGACCACAAGCTGCTGTATCCTAACCTTAACCAAGTAGTTTTATGCCTACATCTATGAGTGTGGGGTATGAAAAAAATCCAGTGTCACTGTAATTTTATAGCATGATATTGTGATATAGTGAATTTTCTAGAAAATCAATTGAGAAACTGTAAATGGGTAAAATGAACAGACAGCGTTGTTTGTTTTTCATTAATCCAGTGAACTAAATACCTGACAAATCAAGATTCTTTATTACATTGATGCAAAAATCATTATCAGTCCTACTAATTGATTTGATTGATTGATTTGTAAAATGTCCTACTATGGCCAATTATAACCAGAGATGGATAGTTACCACAGAATAAAAGGTATGGCAAAATATCTTGAGTATTGACCCTTGAATTTATATTTATACTGTGTATCGTCATAATGCCCACCCCTACCTAAATGTAACCAAACCTTACTATAGTGGTGGCACATCAAAAAACGGTCATATGTCACTGTTTTAACGGTCACTTGCATACATCAGAAACTGCTTGCGTTGTTTTGGGAGGAAATGGCTCGATGTATGACAATTACGGCAATGACTGTACCTTATGTACAATGATGTCACACCAGCCTTCAGTTAGTAAAAAAGACTACAAATCAACACTGAATTACTCAGAACAGAAAATTGCTACTTCCTGCTCTGTGTTGACACAAAACTTGTTTTTCACATTTGGTCACATCCCAATCAATAATTATCAGCTTTATCAGCCGATAGAAAGACAAGTGGCCGTGACATCACCAATAGTTTTTTAAAGGGACATTTAGAAGCTTGAGTTTGGGTGTACTGCTCGCCACCATCTTGTGAGTCTTTTGGAGCCAGAAAAGCACATTTGGGGGTGACTGTTGGCCCGAGTAATCAGCCATCACCATGATCAATGTGATAGGCAAGGCAATCAAGGTGGCGCCACCCCCAATCAAACACCACTTTAGATCCTTTTAAAGCCTTGTAATTGAACAATGAATTTCGACATCGCCACTAAGACACACATTAGAGGTGGTGACATTAGCTGTCGAGACACTAAATTCAAGGGGAAAAAAAGTTTATTGAATTTGTATTTCCAAAGAGATGTTTAGGTTTTTCCTCCTGACTTCAATCCAGTCAGTTTTTTGGAATCGCTATGTTGCCATTAGATAAATTACATCTTTTTAAATCTCATGGCTCTTAGGCACTGGCTTCAGAACTGAGTTATGGTGGTTGCTTCTTGGGAAAGTCCTTCTGTGGCAACATCTTCCCATGGATCTAATTTTACAAAATGGGATATAAAATATGTAACATTATTTTAAGGACTAGTTGGAATGACATGGTACTCTTAACACCACCCGCAAGGTCAGGTGCAGGTGTTGCCAACTGGGTCGCAGGGGAAAGCAGGGACTTTGGCATGCTGAGAATCTGGCTACGAAAACTGGCCCTGGGGACATGAGTGTCACCTCTCTGGCGGGGAAGGAGCTGGAGCTAATGTAGGAGGAGAAGAAGCAGTGGCAACTAGACATAGTTGAGCACTGGAGCAAAACTCCTGTCTCCTTTTTACAAGTTGATCTGCTCCAGGGTTAGAAGGGGGCAAGAAAAGTATGAGGATACTCATGAGCCCCCCTCTGCGGGCCTCCGTGTTTGAGTTTTCCCTGGGGAATGAGAGGATATTCTCTATGCCACTCTGTGTTGTGGAGAGGAAAGCTCTGAATATGGATCAAGCAGCAGTTTGAGTGTCCTAAAGGAGGCTCTGGATAATGCTGTGGTGACTTGGTCGACATGTCTCTCTAGTGTTGTGTGAACTTTGAGGATCGTGCCAGTGGACTGGCAAACAGGGGTGGTGGTTCCCATTTTTAAAAACGGGAACTGGATTGAGGCTGCAACGAATGATTATTTTCATGATCAGTTATTTTGTCGATTATTTTCTCGATTAATTTTGGTCTCTAAAATGTCAGTAAACTGAAAAACAACCATTAGAATTTCCTAAATCTCAAGGTGATGTCTTCAAATTGCTTGTTTTGTGGAACCAACAGTCTAAAACCCTAAAACTAGAGATATTTAGTTTACGATAATATAAAATTGAGAAAAGCAATAAATTTTCACAACTGAGAAGCTGGTTCTAAGGTATGTTTTGATGTTTTTGGCATAGAAATAACCATACACTGTATAAAAGAAGTAGACGTAGCTTCCGGGTCTGAAAAGTGAAGCCAGTGCGGAATCTAATGGCCAGCAGGGGGCGACTCCACTGGTTGCAAAAAGTCCAAGATGGGGACGGACAAAATGCCAAACTCGAGGCTTCAAAACGGTAGACTACAATCCAATGGGTGACGTCACGGTGGCTACGCCCACTTCTTTTATACAGTCTATGGAAATAATTTATACGATTAATCAAAATAGTTTCAAATTAATTTTATGTCAATCAGCTCATCAGTTAATTGATTAATCATTTAATTTGCTCCAGACTGGATAGTGTGCTCCAATTATCGGGGTGTCATATTGCTCAAAAACATGGCAGCAGACATGCACACAGATAAACTCAAAGGGGATGGTCTGTGACATTTGCTGCATATTTGAGGGGAAACTGATTTGCACATAGTTGAAAAAGAACCCTCAACTTATACAATTATATTAATAGAAAATGGCATTCAAAGAAACCCCGACACACAGACACAAGACAATTACAGCATTTTAGTGATGCCATGTGTGCCTTTCTGTAGGTGTGTCTGTCTTCTAGTGTGTGTATTACTCCAGTGTAGTTAGCAAGCCACTTCACTGCCTCAAACTCTCTCTACTCTTCCTTCGAGGCTGGGTAAGCAAACCATTCTTCACAGAACTGTTTTAGGATTCACTGTAAAGACTCACATCAACATTATCTTTCCTCCTGTTCGAAATAAAAGTCACACTCCTATGCACAGACGGTTCAGTTTTTAGTGATATGAGGGCCAAGTCGATGAGAGGTTTTCCAGCCTAAGAGCTACTGACCCGTTCTGTTTGCTCCAAAACCAATTTGTCCTCATACTGTGGAGTTTCTGTTTTACTAGACTTTGATCCACAGCCAGCATTTCGCAACACGGATATTTAATGAAAATACCTCACCATAAATCATCAGACATTTGCAGTGGGATTTAGAATATGGATAATAATATAGCTATACAATATGATGGAACGGGCTGGAAAGTAATGGACACAGGTGTTTTCCTCAAATTTATCCTGGTTCAAGTGAGTCCACCTGTGAACTGTTATTTTACTCAAATCCTTTGAGTCATGAATGAAAGTAAAGGAGTGTGATCAACCGTGAAGCGAGTCTTCCTCACAGGAGCTGATGGGATCTTATCTTTAGTAGCTTCCTGACTGTTGTTCAGATAGCAGCACTCCTGGCAGTGCCCTCAGATAACTGCTGCCACAAAGCATGTGCTCTCGCAGATATAAAGCTGCTGCAACATTAGCACCACTGGCTGCATGGCTGTGAAACATTAATGGTGGTTGAGGGTGGTAGATTTGAAGGAGAGGAAGAACAGATGAGAACAGAGGATGGGGATGGAGATAAAGTGTGGAAACAATAAGGGCTCTATTTTTGGTGCACGGTGGGGTAACTGGGTCAATGAAGTGGTATTTCTGTCAATTATTTCCCCTGTCTGTGCATGTATAGTATATTGGTGACTTGCTATGGACTTGCTGAATTTGGAGAAGAGCTGCTGTAATGTGTAGGGCTGTCACCAGCATGTAGAAATAAAAAAAACAGCAGAACCCCAAGAAATGTTTGAGTAGTCACCAGTGAAAACCTGTAAAATGTTCCAAGTATTAAATAAAAATCACAACGTTTCTCATTTATGAATTTATTTAATTGTTCAATTATAGTTTATGTAAATTATTATCTCCCTACATTTTGGTCTAATTGTTGTTTCACATACACATTGTCAGATAGGTAGTTTGAGTGGAGAATAATAAATTATTATTTTTATGTTTCTTTATTTTTATCATTATTATTTCATAAAAACAGTAAAATTGTAAGATATTTTAATCTAAAAAAGTTCAGAATCTGACATAAAATACCCCCAACATGTGGAATATGTGTGTAAACATACAATGTAAATGCAAATTCTGACAAATCAGAAGACACCACTTGAGTGTCCTCAAGGGTAGTTGCGGCCTGGGCAATGTGTTGTCTTGTCAAGATGATCAAGATCTTACATTACATTTAAATATGTAACAAAATTACAGACAAGACACTTAGAAATTTTCATTTGATGTAATGCTGCAGTCATAAAAAAATTGAATATTTCACTAAATGTAAGTGTGATATCTTCAATTAACTGTAGATAAAAGCAGATGCAGATCATTTAAAGCTGAAGTCGGTAGGATTGAGAAAAGAGTGGACTTCTCTCAATGAACGAGTAAAACTTCCAGGTCCCTCCCCCTCTCTCTCCGCTGCGCTCCAGCTCATCTCCAAAGCCCCTCCCCGCAGCGTCGCTCGATCTAATTCTTTCTTTTTAGCTTGCTTTTCTTCATTGGTCTTCTTCTGTTTACTTGTCTTTGTGAGTAAGCTGTTGTTTTGTCATTGCTTGTTTGTTCGGTGGTTGTTTATAAGTCCGCCATTNNCCGTCAGATACTCCTCCTGCTCTGATTGGTTGTTTTCACTAGGGAGGGTGGATTCTTGCAAATGGCCTTAGAGGCAGTAGGTGGAGCCAGAGGAGTATGATTTTTTTTCACTGACTATCTGTCTCATGTACTGCTCTCAGGACATAGTGACAGTTTTAGCAAATATGACTAAAAGTTATTTTTATACAATCCTATCCTTTTAAGAGGAACATTTGGGAAGATGTCAAGTTGTTTTTGCAGGTTAATATCTGTTTATATGATGCTGTAGCTTTAGGACAGGCATTTTTTTTACACAGACGTACAAATAAAAAATTGCAAGCTTCCACTGAATTACCATAAAAGACAGTGAGGGTCATTATTTCGGCTGCACTGATGTTGCAAATTAATTTAGACTGCAAGTTAATATCTTGCCAAACATAATGATCAGTTCCCTCATGAAAAAAACTGGACCATTAACTATAATGAGCCCATTGTGCAACTATCTTGAAACATGCTAAATCAGCAGAGTCAGCACCTGCTCCGTTTGCCTGACACTGACCGACATTCCCGATCCACCGTCTCGATGCATCAACGGCGCACAGGCAGGACTCCAAAGCTGCATTGTCATTTCACTGTTAACAAACCCGACAGTGATTGGCAGGCGGGTCCAATTACAGCCGCAACTGGCTGACACCAGCGCAGGTCATCAAATTCCCATTTGGACTTCCAGTTGTCAAATAGTCCAATTGATCCGCAAGCTGAGGTATCTATTGAAAGCTGATGAGTTACTGTTACTGTCCAGGTCAGGGGGGAGACGAGTCTGGATGGATTCAATTAATGATGCATCATGGGGGATTGACATGATTAGCTGTGGTAGTGAGGAAAGCCCTGTGGTTTTGTTATGCTATGCAGATTTGTGTGTGTGTTTGAGAGGGAAAGAGAGCTCATACTGTGTCTTTATATCGTTTTTACATATTCAAATGAGATATTTAGAGCATAAGTAATGCCTTAACTGTTTTTTAATCTAAAAGGTTAAATAAGAGGCATACTTTAAGTTGCAAAATAGGAAATATGACATGACTATATGAATACTATTAAAGGTACTGCACCATGTAATCAGCCTTTATTACTGTAATTCTTCCAGATGACAGAACATGACTCACTGGGCAACCCTGTCTAATAAAAATTATGTTATATACTACTAAATGTTTTTGCCAAATACTTTTTGGAGGAAAAACGTATGGCTGGATTATGTTCACTGGCAACATTTTTCCCAGTCGAAGTAGTACGTTTTTGCGCTCTACAGTACTGTACAAAGTGGTTTTGAAGTATTGAAAAAGAAAACATGTCCTGTCTCATTTCACCGTTGACTTTTTACATTTTTCAACCAAGACCATGTTCTTTCGCTACCGTTACACAAGCGCTGTTAAAACACAATCATAAAAAAAACAATCACTCTTGCTCATTGGTTGCTACGAGCACATATTGCATTGCGAGAGCAGATAATGTAATGTAATAAGAAATGAAATATGAACAGTTCATTTGCAAAAACAGATAAAAGCCATTCTTAAAATGAATAAACCAACACAAGTCTGATTGATATTACCTAGAGTGCACAAAAAAAAACATAAATAAAAACAGAGATATCTGTATAAATGAACCCTTTATATGGAGTCAGTGAGTATTTTGCAGATATGTTCCGTTATGAACATTTTGTGACTTCACATGTAATCCGGGTGGCAATACTTTTCTTTTTAGACATATTTTCTTGTAACTGCTTGGGGACAGGGTTGCCTAGACAGGGAGACAAGGGTTGAATACCAACAGACAAGTATTACAATTTCCCATGTGACTGATTTGCAGCTGAGGCAGGTGTGTAATCAAGCCTTGAGTAAGTGCACTGGCTGTAAGTTTTTTCATCTAACTGAAACTCACTGGAGCTGTTTCAAGTCTATAACTGAAATCCCCACATTTGGCTTAATAATGACACTTTTGTCCGCACTGTGTATTTCTAGTCCTCTGGTGGATGAAATAGGGAAAAAATACCCCCACTGATATTCTAATATTAATATTCAAATTTCTCCGTCTCATTGAATTCTGACGAGTGCAGCTCCACAGTAAATTGGTTAGATGAGGATCAGCTCTTTGTTTCATGTTAATGACTGATATGAGCAAAATCATTTAAGCTAATCATATTTATTCCCCATTAGCTGCAGCCTTGTCATCCAAACAATTAGTCAGATGCTCTGAAATCATGGGCACGACTCTCTGTCTGTGTGAGCGTCAGGGCACATCTGAGCCCGTGTCTGCTCATGCACGTGTGCATGTGAGGTATATTTTAATGAACTTTGGATTATGTCCTTTCCAGGTCAGCAAAACCATGGAAAAGACACCGAAACTTTACTGTCTCAACTTCCAGCTTAATTAAATTGAAATTAGTGATGTATTCCACATAAACTCTTCAATATTGAGAAGTTAAAATATCTGTAAATGATAGAAACTGCAAATTAATAGCTCACTAATTTGGCACCAGTATGAGTTCCTAACTGCACAATTTCACTATGATTGATATCAGTTAATATGGCTGCTATGCCAGTACACTCTGCAACAGCAGCTCATTAGTGAGTTTGAAAGCCATTTGCAACAAGTAATTAGCTGCATTTTTCTGAGTGAATATCAATAATTTCAAATCTGTTGAGCATATACAAGATATTTTACTGTAGAGAGTGTAGTGATATTTATCTCTGAGTTTCCTTAACCGAGCGTAAGCATCTAATCTCTTTATCTGCGTCTTACCGTAGCAGCCCAAACAACCCACACAAGTTAAACAAGGTGATTAAGTGTAGTGCTTGAGTAAGCAATAATAAAAGCATCAAAAAGCATCAAAGAGCACTCAGAGCATTAAAATTGAGGGAGAACAGAAAGCTCGTTTTGATGGGACTTGACCACATTGATTCTTAAAAGTTAGAGCCCAATCTTAATTCCAAAATGAATCAGCGGCCAGAAGAAAAGAAAAGTCAAATTTTTAGAGTTTGTTAGAAGCCCTGAAGCTGCATTTTCTACCAGACAGGAGAACCAACTCTGACTGAGGTCGAAGTCAAGTGTACTGTAGCCCACATGATGAGATGAACACATCGATAACCCCCTCAAAGTCTGTAAAGGACAGACAAGATTTTATTTGGAGATGTTCGTCAGCTGCAGGAGAGAGCACTGAACCCTCTTGACCAGATGAGTGAAACAGTGGTTAGAGTTATGTGTGATCCCCAAGTCTGTAATAGATGGTGTAACATAAGCCGACAGGCTGCCAAGATTATCTTTTGTTGTGTTGCTAGAATTTAGTGGATCATACAGAACACACTCAGATCCTTTTGTCTCTTGTTTATGTAGAATTACTCAGGAGAATTAGTCTCACCAGTACATCCAGCGCTTATTTATTTTGGCCATTTAGAGCTGCTGTCAGTGAGGAGTGATATCAAAGTACTGGCAACGCTTGTGAATACAAAAAAAGCACTGTAATGTTCACTTATCACAAACAACATGCCACTTTATTTTTTGGCCTACCGACACACACGTGTTTGATACTTTGTTCAAACACACATTTTCTCCCCCCTGAACATTTTACTGTTTTAACAGCCACTTTAACAGCCAAGTCATCATGTGGCAACTGTTTCATAAAGTGTTGGTGTGAATCCCAATGGTACATTTTTGTTGTCAGACGCCCATCACATGTCCCTAAACTCAAAGAGGACATTTAACTAACATCAGCACCAGGCCTGCCTGCTAAATGTTGATGATTCAAATCATCACTTGAGGATGACCTGATTAGGGTTGAAGGTTTTCCCGTCATTTCAAAGTTATTACACCCCGGTAATATATCATTCTTCTTCCAGGATTCATAACTTTGACTGCAGATAATTAATTAGAAAATGATGTGTATTCTAGTTTTGAGGTGGAAAAAGCACAATGCTGACCTTTCAGAGTCATTTGATCCTTTGTTTTTCAGGATATCCTCATAACAGTTTCATCTGTCAGTGGTTCTATTGGAGAGTCTGACCTGTGTGCAGTGGCAGGGAAGGAATATCCATCACATGCAGCCATTTTGGCATGTTGTGTTGGTGGTTTAAAGAACTAAAGCACTGTTAATGTATGTTCAGGTGTAATGTTGGGACGAGTGTCTGCACTCGATGCTCCACCTGTTGCACACTGCTCTGCATATTTGCAGAGTATGCAGAGTGCCCCCCTGTTCTTATTCTGGAGATCTGCAGCCTCTAGTTCTCATTTACAGATTTTGCGTTTCCTTCGTTTGCACAGTCAATATATTTATAATATTTGGCCACACGGCTGAAGTGTAAACCGTAAAATGTAAATTTTAGAATGGAAAGCTTTTGGAAAAAAATACTGCAGGTGAAAAGTTGATCCATTTCCATTTCTGTATGCTAATAACGGCATTGAAGGTAGGACAAGCTTTTACCTTTTAATAAGGAGAAGGTGTCTTTGTGTCAGTACATTTAATATTCTTCAGTATGTGAACACACAGACGCTCACAGATTATTAAAATCCCAGGATCCTGCAGGTATTTTTGCTAGGAAACTAGTGGGCTGTTAACTCTTACAAACCTAGTCTTGTTTGAAAATTACCTGACTGTGAACTTAACTGTAATAGATGTAGAGAAGAGTGATGAAAAGGAGGGCAGAGCAGCATAATATGTGACCTGGGTCTTCACAGTCGTTTCAGCAAGTGCCCCAAAAGGACATGTTTACATTCAACTGACAAAGGCCTCCAGCGGACGTAGTAATTGTGACAGGAGCAAAAGAAGAAGTGAGGTAGTGTTATTATACAGTGACAATGCCCACATAGGCATGAGGTGTTAACAAACCTTAACCACTGGTTGTCACAAAAATTGATTTTTTGTTTTCAACAGTGATTTGTAATTGTTTTGGAAGGCGCAGACAAATGATGTCATCCTGCGGGTAGGGGCTTCAGATAAGAAAATGCTTCAATGTGTCGTTTAAAGGGCACGGACAAACAACGTATTTTGTTGTTTAATTTGGAGGACTTGTTGGTCTTCACTCTCGTTTTCGCTCCCTGATCTGACGCTTTCAGCTCCTGCGCTGAGTGCAAGAGAAGTCGTCTGGTGAACCAGACGCTGGCACTGCTTTATAAGATAAGACAGAACTTAATTTAACTTTATTCATCCCGACGGAAATTGTTGAAACTGCCGTCCAGTATTTTCACCACTTTGGCTGACAGTGCTGTCAGGAGCTGCGCAGGAGAGACCAAGACCAGAAACTGTGACCAGGACGCATTCTTTTTACACCACCAATATTCAAAGCATTGGCTCAAACTGACAACTAAAAGTCGACTTACATTCGGTTACAGCCCTAATCACAATCATCACAATCATTCATACTGATTCAGTGTCCGCTGAATTGACCTCGTGGCACTTATTCTCAGCTCTGAAATACCAGTAAACCAACATAAAGAAAAGAAAAATGGAAGGAAAAATATTGCTTCAATTGTATGACTTGCATCTGTCCTTCAATAAAAACATTTAACAAATACACCAACATGAAAAGCCACGTGTTCAGGCTGTTCTTTAGTCAAGGCAGCTTTGAAGACATGACAACGTTGGCACAAAAGTAACATTTCTTTCATGTATGCGTTACTGAGGGCATACTAATATAAGAAATGGAGCTTGACTCAGCCGATGCTTTACTTTGAGCCAGCACCGTCTGTCATCTAAATAAGATTAGATGGAAATTTGGTGTTGTTTCAGTAATATCTGCTTTTTGGGACTGTGGCCCGACAAGAAAAGGAAAAGTTTAAACACGGCTCCTCGATGCTGATGGATGACTGCAATAAATAAGCTCATTTGAAATAATCACCACGCTCCCTCTTGTCGCCTCCAACACCTCATTGGACAGATAAATTGTTTGTTTGTTTTTCACCGTAGCTCCTTATTCCCTGCCAATTATGACAGCTATTTTTTATTTTATTTCAACTTTCATTTTAACTTCAGGGTGCCTGCTGAGAACACCACCAAAAACTTTTATCCATATTATACTGGAGTAAAATGTTATTAGTTATGTTTAAGAGTTGAAAAGAGCAATGCCTGGAGAGTTGCACGCACTACCTTCATTCAGACATTTTGCAAGACCCCCCAGTGGTTAAAAGATCAAGACATGAAAGATTAGGAGATCTGTTTGAAAATACATCATTGCAGGGCTGCATGGGTCCGAATTTAAATTTGTACTTTGACAAATCCTTCTCATTTCATGGTCCTCCACAAACCTGTGAAACTGTAAAAATGATGAAAATGTTGGAAGTATTTGTGACATTCACAGTGTAGCTGGGAAATGAAGCTTCCAGTTCTGTGCTCTGTTTGGTGGGCAAGCAACTGTATTTACATATTGATTATTACTTTGCCCGAAGGATTTTCTTGTTCTTTTTGAAATAGCCAAGCCAGGGGGATGGAGGCATCAGGGTTAGAGAAACAGAGACACAACAGTAGCGTTTTATTATGTATCTCATATCTATGTCAGTTTACAACCAGAGCTGTCAGATAAAGACAGATTGTCCTGTTTTTGTGTTGATGAAAACAGTGACCTTGTGGTTATTTTGTTGTAAGATTTTTTTTCACTGTCTGCTCCTGTTTGCCAATTTCACAGCTCACCATAACATTGCTTGTGATAAAATAGGTGGGAGAGCTCACTAGAGGGGATTCTCGGTATGCACTCGGTGGTGCAGTGCAGTTGTAGTTTCAAAACTGTCTGCAGGTGGTCTAGGCACCCCGCAAAGATCATATCATCTCTTTTCATGTGTTTTGTGCATGCTTGCTTCACTTCAATATAACTTCTTCAACATTTACATGCAGATTCAAACTGTAACTAGAATTCATTTAAGACAATAATGCCAATAAGGCTGAGTGTTTGAGCTACTAGATAACATGAATGGGTTTCTATAGAATATATATCTACAGCTCTCTGCAGACTGTTATTAACGCCATTATGGTTAATGAAATCCATGAAGACAGCAGGAACAGGTGTATGTTTTCCTCTAATTTAAGGGCTTGGTGTGCATTTTTATGTACAATATAATGTAGCAAGTTTCAGCAGCTAAGTAGATACAAAATGATGCTTGTGGTTAGAAAACTGGTTTGCAGTAACTCACCCTCACACATAGTGCACTGCCTCTTTCAGGGTAGAGGAGTCTGGAATATGGATAGTGACATCCTGGTGACCCTTTTGAAATTTTACATGGCCCCATGAAATATCATAAAGTGCCTTAAAGTTCTCTTTCCACACTCTCCGGGTACATCACTGAACTCCTTTTCGAATGACCTGTTCTCGACAATCCTCACTGTGTATCTTCATACCTGACTACTGGTTTGACAGTTGTGCCACAGCTGCATGTCTTACTCCTCCTACCAACCACATTTCCCAAAACTAGTGTCAGAATCAGTGCATAACAACACAAGGTCCAGCTTACTTGTTGTTTTCAAAATGTTCAATTTGGCTGCCCTTAAAATGTCCACAGTTATGCAAACACCTGCTTAGTTTGATTTTGAAGACAGAATAGCAGATGATGTTTATTTAGTTTTTATTTCTGCAAAAACATATTTTTGTCCTCCTGCTATTAAATGTCACAAACAGGATTTGCTGGAAATAACAAGTGAGTTGGACCTTGTGTTAATTTTTTGTAAAGCTGCTGTTTCGAGGTCAAGAATTAACCTTGAATGAAGAATGAAGCACAGTTACATGTCTGCAGAATCTTGTATATAACTATTTTGGTAAGATTTCACAGCAGTGGGACAAAAACAGTGTTTTGCAGCAAAATCTACTATTCTGCAAAATAATACTGAGTGGGTCTCTTCTCAATTGTTCTTTTTATGGTCGCTATTGATTAATTGATTGATTAATTTTGAGTGTTGCAAACTGCAGTTTGACAAATATATAGAAACCCATTTTATTTGACCTCTGTACAAAGTTGTAACATCACGAGGTCATTGTGTGCATTGACTTTCAACAAAACACTATTAATGTACATTATTATGTATGAAAAAAATAGTGACAAGGATGTTTATCTCTCCAGAAACTGATTTAAATCCCCAACCCATCCTTACTGATTTTTGTTCCTCCTACAGTAAATCAACCCCTTCAGTTACTCCAGCTTTTGCCTGCTACTGCTGTGGCTGCAGAGTAATGGTGATGAAATGTGCAGAAAACTATTGGCATCACCCAACATCATGAACTTTCATCCCACAGAGTCTGTGTCCAATCCGTTCGCCTCTACAGGCCTTCCTCTGAGGGGCGTCAATGAAAAGGTGCAATGTACGCGTACAGTAAAAGGTAACACTTCCTGCCACACAACTTGGAGACTACAGTCTAAAAGTTAGAGTTGAACTTTTAGTCAATTTAATAGCATAGTGGCAAAGGATCACAAAAGGCTATAAAGCTTCCATCTTTATTCTTAACTTCACTACAGAGCTCCATTCACTGTCAAAGCCATTCGTTTTCCTATCTGTGCATCGACCTACGAAGTCATTCTGTTTGGTTGAAGGCTGCATTGCCTCTTGATGCGTGCATCTTTTAAGACAGGTGATAACAGTAATTGAAATTGAGCGCTGTTGCCCAGCTCTCCCACTATAATTGACTCGCTACACCTCACAGCAAACACGGCTCACACAATTTGCAGCAGACGTCTTGGATCGCAATTTCAAATCCATCTCATTTCAGTCAGTCAGACATCAAACCAGTTGAGTGTATTATGTATGTACTTACAGCATACAAAATCCTCTCCAAAGCTCTCTGCTTTGTGTTGAAAAGGAGGCACCCCGATACATGAGTTATTCAGTATGTTTTAAGAGGAACATGAAGTACTATAGGTCAAACAAACTTAACAAAAACAACTGTAAAATAATTTAAAAAAAAAGACTAGTGCTTTCAGTCAGCAGTCAAAACCTTGGTCTGTACTGAAAACCTATTAAAAGAAGTGTTTGAAGAGAAAAGGTCATTTAACTCAATCAATTTACAGGCAGCTCCTCTGAAGATGAGCCTACTGACACAGAGTGAGATTATGTTGACAAAACTAGTGAAAAATCGTTCTTTAGATTCTTCAGTTAAAAGTTAATATTCTTAATATTCTGAACAGGCTACACTTAAGTGAATATTATATTTCATCAATTATTAATAGTTATCCTAAAAAATGCATAGATTCTTGTTTCTATACTATAATAGAGTGAGTGGAGAAACTTCTCTCAAATCTTTTTCATGCCAAAAATTATCATTGTTTTGAGTTTCATCATTTTAATTGCATAGACAAGAATATCATCACAAGCTATAGCATGAATCATGGGTTGCACTTGCATTATAAGTGAGTAGAAAGAGTCACTTGTGACTCGAGGAGCAAAGATTTATGTCAACAGCTGAGTATATTTCTCAGCATCTCAGTAAAAGAGAGCATTTAAAGTGTTCTGCAGTTATATTAAAATGGACGGAGCTAATGGCTGGTGTGAATGCCACATTAGGACAGTTTATAGATGAGTTAACTCAGTAAATCAGTGCAATTAAAGTCAGCATTAAAAACTCAAGGCCCAAGTGCTATGTATTGTTTCTTGTTTTATTGCAGGTTCTCCCTATAAAGAGAGGAGGATTTGACTTCTCTCTCTTGATAAATGCTGAAGGTACTTTTTGTTGTCGATCTTGTTAAATTGCACATTGTTAGTTTAACCTGCTGTTGCCGTGGGTTGCTTTTCTGATTTGCGCGCTCTTCTTTTTGTGTATTTTGTGTGCGTTTATACGTGTTTGCCTCTAGTAAATGGCACATTTGATGATATACAGGCATGACGGATTAACTGAAAATTGAAGATGTATGGTTTGCTCATCACTCTTCTTTATAATCAGTGGGGGCTTGTTCTTGTACCTGACATTTTCTGCTTGCGTGACCTTTCCTGAGCTAATCACGGGGGTGCAACAGACTGAACAACTACTTAAAGGTTTGAAGGCATAAACAAAAGAAACGCTTCAGTACTTTGAAAATTGCTTGTTGGCTATTTTTTTCAAGTGGATTGGTTTGCTGCTGGGTAGTGTTGGCTCTTGAATCTGGATTCACAGCTTATTGTGTCCACCAGTGTAAATGTGTAATGCATATTAAATGTGTGTGTCTTAAAGATATTCCATATGCATGGATGGTTATCGTAAAATACACAAACAAGAGCAGGGCTTCCTTCAGGAAGTTAGATAGCGGAGGTGGTAAGTGCTGCCCTCCATAAACTTCACATTGGTTCAGACTCTGTTGGGTAAAAGTGTGTCCATCTGGTGATTATCAAACAAAGTTCAGCCTGTCTGACCTGCAGTGCAGTGATGAGTGTTTTTCTCGCACATCAGCACCTGATTATGACTGGGCTCTTTGTATTTGCTTTTCCCAACTTGTAAAAGCTCAGAATATTTTCTTTTTTCCCCGACACTGTGATGTGTTGCTCTGATTAATTACTTGAAAGCACACATACAATGTGATTGATCAATCAATCCCCTGCTGAGCTGAATTTGACAGATCCTGACACATCTATTTATTTATTTATTTATTTATTTATTTATCATTCATCTATCACAGGCAGAGAGATGGACAGCTGAGGTGGCCTCCATTTCAGCTCTGTTCTGTGCTGCTCTGCTCACCTTAAACCTTCTCTTTCTCTGGATTACTGTCTCCCCGTGGATTACTACCATTATAACTGTCTGACTCATGGACACCGTGGGTTCAATGTGCAATATCATGGACATAATCATTAAACTTTGAAATGAACCACATACACCTGTACTTTCAGTTGTGATAATTGTACATACGTAGCTATATGCTCTCGCATATCTGTGATCCTGCTGTATTTTGACATTTTGTAAATATGGACCTGCACCTTAGCGTTCACCAGTTGTTGTTGATGTATGTTATTACCATAGTTAACCAGTTTACATATCGTGTTGTGGTGTTTTGTACATTTTGGATTACTTTACCGTTACCACTGTGACATCACTGTTTAACCTGCTTATTTATTATGGCCCTTACCATTAACTACCTACTTGTGGCATTGTGTAGATATTTTTGGATTTGCACCTTACTGTTCAACAGTTAACCTGTCAATACTTATGATACCTGCCATTAACCTGTTACATTTCTGACATTGTGTACATTTGTTTTGTACCTTACTGATAATCTTTATTTATACTTTATTTTGTTATTGTTTTATATTTGCACTGTATATTTGCGCTCTTTCCTACTTTGTATTGCAACTGCTGCACAACAGTTTCCCTCGGATTGAATAAAGTGATATCTTATTTAATCTTATTTTATCTTATCTTATTATCAAAGTTACTTGATGATGATTTAAACAATCATCTCACTCGTTAAATGTGTGCCCATTTCCCCTGAAACTTGATAAGCCTAATGTTATATTTCATAAAGATGTAATAATTTCCTCTGACGTTAGCAGAGGTGCTGTTTTTTTCAGCCCAGGTGGTACACTATACAATTCTGTGGGAAACCCTTTATTGTGGTTGGAGATGCTCTCTAGTAGTGATGGATCAATAGCAGAAGTATTAATTTGTATTTCAGTAATTCATTGATACCTGCATCTTTTTGGAAAGTATTAATTCTCAAAGACTGGGATAATACTAGGTAAACTCTATATACAGACCCTTCTTCTTCTGTTCTGCTAAATGTCAACCTTTCAACAATATTATCACCACCTCAAAGTAGAGATTTGGCACTCACCTGGACACAGTCTTCAGACCCCACAATGACAGAGTGAAAAAGTAGCATAATTGGGTCTGTTAGTGAAAATACCACAAGCTGTGATATTCTGAGTTGTTCCACTGTAAATCGATCATTCATAGATGGATTCAATTATTTCTCACTCTCCAATTCAGGCTTTAGATGTTACGGATTTCACAGAAAGAAGTTATTTCATCATGAAACTCTAAATGAAAATACTATAGACCCTAAATGTACAACGCACCTGCTGAAAGCACTCCGTGATCTGTCCTGTGACAGTTGACCTTTAGTGGAGGACGTCACACAGTGTAAGAAAAGTGAGGTGATTCTATACACATGATGAAACACAACATGATAAAAGATCTTAAAATCGTATGTAGTTATATTGGTGCAAAAAAGTGCATTTGGTCCTGTTTGATGTGTGTATTGACCTTCAGTGTCCTTTACTGTTCTCTGTTAGAAGCCTTAGAGAACACACACACACTCTCTCTCTCTCTCTCTCTCAGTGTGTCGCTGGAGAGAAACGCTGATCTTCTGCATGAGCAGAGATGGTTATGCAATGGCCTCACCACAGCAGGTGCGACACACTGACAGTGGCGTGTTGTGAGAAGTGAGGAGGGAGAGGCGGACAGCCAGGGCTATTTTTAAAGCCACTATCGGAGCCATCAGTAAGGTCGGCTCGGATGCAGCATTATTCTGCATGCCTGCTGACTTCTAGGAGGACTCTTTAAGTTTTCCTTGCACCGCTGTAGTTTCAGCGGTGAGCTTGGATGATGGAAATAAAATGCATATAGATGAATATTTGAAAAGACCTGTACTGCGATGAAAAGAGACGTGCAGGGCCAGATCTGTCAGGGATGAAACACTTAAGTTTTGAGTGGTGCTCTGAAGAGAAGGACAATATTATACAGACTATAATACTGTGCTGCAGACACTATTTTTTGTAGGATGCCGCATAAGGAATACTCGGGGACCATTTGTTCCAGGCATACTGTCTTAACCAGCAGGATTATTTGGTGTATTCAGACTATCAAGCATCTGTATGTGCTGCATTTATCCATCTTCTCTCACTTTAGGCAAAAGCAAATTGAGCATCTTGCCGAGTTATGAGAATTAAACTTTCCTTTTGTACAACAGAGCAGCTGATTTACTCCTGCATCCATAGCCAGTAGCGACTTTGAGCTTCCAGCATCGAAATATCATGATCAGACACTCAGTGGGTGTATCTATGCACCATTGGCTCCTCTATCTGAGCCCAGCTTTAGTTAATCTAACCTCGGTTACCTCATGCACTACGAGCAGGCAACTGTGGCTAAGGACCCACTACTTTACACCCAGCACCGAATTCAATTAACTGCCCAACTGGAAAATGAGTGTTTGGGGAAATAAAGCATAGAACAAGGAGGCAAAGAAACAGGGGGCATTACAGTAGAAGATGTGCTCGTGCACATTTGTTATGATTTGCTGGAGCAAAGCAGCCGACAGAGTAAATGTTTTTGCACAAGGAGGTGTTCAGGGCATTCGGTTATAATGTGAAAAGCCAGAGAACAACATAATAGTTCAATATGAGAATGAAAATACCTGCTCTATATGTGTCTGAACCCCATAACAAAACAACAAAATAACAGAATAAGAGATTACAACAAAGGGATGAAAAAGTGTGCAGAGTCGGTGCCTCTAGGCAACAGTATGTTCGGTTTAATAAGATCGTTGCATCTCATTTGGATATTATGCACCCAGGAACATTGCCAAACAAAAAGAGAACATTTTGAGTAACACAAATGAATCACCAGATGGGCTACAAAAAGCTGCTTCCTGGATATGTTGTTCTCTGGTTATCTACAGGGTAGGGTTGTAGTAACACTACTATCTTTATTTGTATTCTGTTTTATACCGGACATGTGCAAGGCCTAGACTGGAATTTGTAGGCTGCACAGGTTGTGGAAAAAGCGTCACCATTAGTTGGCAGGGCAAACCACATTATTAGTCTGGGTTACAGTATATTGGCACAGCAGGAGGTCCAGATGAGTATAAAGTCAGTTTGAAATTTTTATGAAAAGAAAAATAGAAAGCTATCGACAAAGATCTGAAAGCTCTCTCTGACAACTTGCGTGCACTTTTGGGACGGTCCCTAACTTAAGCTCGCCAGTTTCAGTGTCACACAAGGTGCCAGGCTTCAATATCAGATCATGAGGTAAAAATAACACCTGTACAATATCAGTCAAGCTTTATCTTTATCTTTACCTTGAAAGCTGATAAAAGTTTAAAAGTATAAAAGTTACTGAGGATGAAGCTTGTCAAATGTCTGAATTTTGAACTTACAGTATATCTACACCTCCTTGTTTGTAGCTCATTTGTTTACAATTTGACAAATCTGCATAAAGGAAAGCCATGCTGCTTTGGCTGTTAGCAGTTAGTCTCACTGTACAAGAGAGGAATATCATACTGGAAAAATTTCAGATGCTTTATCTGTTTGCATGTATATCTGAATAATGTATTGGTATTCGTTTTACAGCTGGAACTAACAACTGTTTTCATTATCAGTTAATCTGATGGTTGTTTTCTAGTCAATAAGATATGTCTAGAAAATGTTAGGAATTAGTGAAAATCCCAATTAATTGCCTGTTTTGTCCAACCAACACTCTAAAACTGAAAGATTTTCAGTTTACTATCACATAAGACAAAGACAACCAGCAAATGCACCCAATTAAGACAGTAGAACGAAGGAGTGTTTGCAATTTTTGCTTAAAAAATTACATTAACACTTGATCGATTATGATAATAGCTGACAGTTATTTTTCTGGTGATCAGCTAATCGATTAATCGACTAGTTCTTTCAGCTCTGATCCACATCCCTACTGAACAGGGGGAGAGTCTACTATACTGATGCACTTTTGTAAACTCGTTCCCACTTCAAACAACTAAACACTACAGAACAGCCCCGGAGCTATTAATTAAAGAACACACCTTAGAGACAGTAAACAAGCTCTGTCCTGACAAGTGCAAGAGATGTACATTACCACTGCAGGAGACAGCCTGCCACATCAGTGGCTGCAAGTGCTTCACTCTCTCTTCCTGCATCTTTCAGCAGGTTTTATCTTGTAGGGAAGTGGTAATGAAACAGGAGTGAAGCCGTTTAGAGAAAAGCAGTTGATAGTAACACTGAAAACCGAGACCGCGACATGATTCCTCTGAGAGTTGTCTGACAGTTGCCGCAAGCTGGGGACAAACAGTTGTAAAGGATGCTCATGAGCAGAAATGCAGTCAGAAATCGAAACTCTTTCTCCTTTTTTCCCTTCCCAGTCTTATATGTGTTTTCTAGTCTTATATGAGTTTTGGAAGGGCGGCCAACTGTGGGCTTTTCATTGTAATCTCATGGGACGATAATGCCTCTATTTCGTCTGAACACTTCAGAAAATCAGAAAATCTCCCTCTCTCTCTCCTTTCTCAGCCTGTCTCTCTCTCCTGTCTTTCTTATCTGTCTTATTGCCCTCATGGTTGACCAAAAGAAAATCTCCTACTGCCAGAGGAACCATCCTAGCTTGTCCCAAAGCAATTACAAGCCTGGCTATTTCTTACCCTCAGCTAAACATATTGCCGACTGATATTGCATGACTTCCTTCTCCTACCTCTTCTACACGAAGATAACAGTGAAAAGTACACTCATACTGCAGTGAAATTGTCTGGGGAACTTCTCAAAGACTTCGCCTCTGAAGTTAAGCCTTTGGAAAACCTCCCTTTGATTGCAGTTTGAAATTAAGAGCCCTAACTGGCAGTCTGCGTGGACAATAAGAAGA
The DNA here is from genome assembly GCA_003416845.1 of Oplegnathus fasciatus. Classification (NCBI taxonomy): domain Eukaryota; kingdom Metazoa; phylum Chordata; class Actinopteri; order Centrarchiformes; family Oplegnathidae; genus Oplegnathus; species Oplegnathus fasciatus. The sequence goes on along the minus strand of NTHP01000002.1, from coordinate 2,230,483 downwards.
AAATCAGACCCTGCTAGTAATGGGAAAGTTAATAGGATTGCAGCAGTGGCTATAGCAGCTTTCAAATGTACACTTTATTGCATAAATGTGCTGGTAACTTTCCATGTTCTTCTTCTCATGTTTGTATAAGCACCTGAGTCACTTTTCCATAACATTTAGCCTACAACAGCAACCATACAAAGTGAGACATCATAACATTTGTGTAACATTGTAATAAATTTGTAATTTAATCATCATCTCTTATCTGCAAAAATCAGTTAATAATAATTTTACAATTTTAAGTTATAGAGGAGTTCCTTCTCATGTTGGGACAGTCTTCATCAGGCACCCTGGTGGCCTACGGTTAAGGCGGCGACCATGAGCCGCAACATCCTTGATTCGCATCTGACCGAGGACTCTCCCCTCACCTCCTGTTATCTCTGTGAGGCTGTACTTTGGCAGAGTGGTGCTTAGTGGTAAATGCTAACATGAGCATGCTAATATGCTCACAATGAGATTGCTAACGTGGTGATGCTAAGCAGGTATAATAAAGTATAATAAAGTATATTCACCGTCTTGGCATGGTAGCATGATAACATTTGCTAATTAGCGCTAAACACAAAGTACAGCTGAGGCTGATGGGATTAGTTTTGCATTTTATTGGTCATAAAGTATTATAAAGTATTGGAAAAAAATACAGATCGGATCACAAAAGGGATTACAGTTCATCCTGAGGGGGACATGAATGTGTGTACCAAATTTCATGGTAATTTGTTCAGTAGTTGAGACAAAATTTCATGGAAAACCACAATGATAATCGGACCATCAGTGTGTCTAAATTTCAAGTTTCATCCTTGCTAACTGCTTACAGCACGAATGTACAGCAGAATACTTTACATACAGCACAAGAGCAAATATAGTAGGAATTAAGTACGAGTCACATGCTTACGTCTTGTCATTTTTAACTGTGCTTGGGTGCTGTTGGACTGTATACAGTAGGCACCAGAGGTTTACCATCTACAGTGAGAAGTGGGGGCGAGTGTCCCTCAAGTTCGTGTTGGTCAATTAAAGCAGCTCAGTGGAACTTTTCATTTTGTGTTGATTTTGGCAGCCCCTGTGGACAAAGGCAGTAGTGTTTCACCTAACGTTAGGTTACATGTTCCCTCCGCTTCACTCCCCACCGCAAGGAGACTGCTTCGCCGGGAGGAGAGCGGGCGGCAGCTCCGGAGACGGACCTTCAGTTAGCGGCTGAAGCAACTCGAATTCAGCCAGAGCAAACCCCAGTGCCATTTCATCTGACTTTGTGGAAAAATCCGACCCGATGGTCGGTTGATGATGATTAAGAATAACTTAATAGAAATAGCCAATCTTCTCACTGTTGGTCTCGTTTGCTTATGTAGGTCATATAGAGGCATCGGTACTAAATTGAGACTGTTTCATAACCAGTTAAAAACTCCATAGAGTGCTTTTAAGTTACAGAAAAGCTTATTGTTTCATTTAATTGCAAAAACAGTTTTTATCAGACAAAGTGCCAATCGTGCAAACATTGCAGCTCTGTTCACAGTGATCTTGGTACATTTGACTATAGCCATTACAGAACAGTTGTATAATGGAGACCTTTATTATGGAAGCCAAAAGCTGTAACAGATACATAAAGACAGCAATGTTAGATATTCCATGTCTGAAAATGGTTTATTTCACTGTTAGAAAGATGTAGAATTTGGTAAAACATCCTTTAGCACAAACAAACAGTGACAGTATACCAAACTGCGTATTAGCTTCATATGAAGGTCAGCTGACGCCACCTTTTTTCATTTTCTCTGTGACTAAACAAACACAGTGTTTTTCTTGCTACCAGGTGCTGACTTATTGTTCAGGAAGACAGTTTTCCCCTGAGGGGGGGGGCGGGTCAGCTGCTGTGCCAAGCCTGAGAGTATGAAAATGGAGGTGACAGGATGTTGATGAGGAGGCCCGAAGCGTTACCTCCAACCACCGTGCCCTGGAGTGCTCCACTCTGCCAGCCAGTAATGAACCTGTGAGGCTCCACTCGGCTCACCTGTCACCCAGTCACCCAGTCATTCTTTACCAACCGCATTTTCACCCCAGAGAGAAGCAGAAACCGGCAAACACGTACAGAGTGTTCAGTATTCAGTATTAACCATCAGATGTGTTGTTTGTTTGCAGACAAACAACAACACATTTCGTATGCTACCTGAGTCAGTCGAACTGATTATATGAAGCGCATGAATTTAAAATAACAGTTGGGAAATATGGAGTCAGTAAAGAGTACAAAACAGTTGAGTGAGTGAGAGGTGAAGTGTGGAAGTGAGAAAGCAGTGGAGGGATACAGCGGAAAAATAAGTACAGGTGTGAGTTGATAGAGGTAGATGGTGTGTGTGTGTGTGTGTGTGTGTGTGTGTGTGCGTGTGCGCTCTTCCATGTCACCCCTCTGTGCAGACTCTCTCTCTCTCTCTCTCTTTCTCTCTCAATCCCTCAAACCCACTGATGGAGAACATAACCTACGATATGTAAGCCGACAGAGGATTTTCACTCTCACTCCATTCCTCTTCCTGAATATTCTCTCTCTTTCTCATTCCACTTTTTGGTAAGCCATAAAACCTTAAATAATTCCCGTAGAGTAGCAAAGAAGGAGTTATTTCAGGTGGTTCTGGAAGTAAAAGTCATATTCATTTCCTTGCATATTTTCCTTGCATATGATAATGTTAGGTTGACTGGTAGTTGGAGCTCTTCCAAGACTTGGATGGACATGAAACTCTGTTTAATCTTCAGTAAAGGAGATGAGCAAATGCGTTTGAAAATATCTGGTTCTTTGATAAGAAAGTCAAGGATATAAGCCTGTGTACTGTATATACAAGCATAAGGAGAGAAGTCGGGTATGACTACGAGCTACAAGGTTTTCAAACAAATGTTGTCATTGTTGTCCAAAACTACCCACATTATTATTATTTAATTATTTAATGTTTATTTGTGTAGGGACAAGTATGTAGCATAAACCGATGCCACACACCACACCATTTATAGCCTAGACTAATTTGCAATGCCCATCCTTAAATTGGCCTTTAAAACACATCAGTGTTTTCTCACCTGCGCCTCGTCAACAGAACGTGTTCGTTAGTGCAAAAAATGCCTTTGAACTTTACCAAAATGATTCATGTGACTTTGACAAAACAATCTTAACTCAAGGTCCACTTTATTTGCAATTTCCAGAACTTTGGTCATGTGATAACAGGTGGTTGTACATCAGGGGGAAACTGTGACCCCTGTTTTGAATGAGAATGTGAAAAGTCTGTTTACTGATCTGATGTATACAGTATAGTTAAAGAGCAACTTGCAGGTTAATTTTTTTTTTAGATTTATACTTAACCTTGTCTGAAAATGAGCATTTGAAAAGGTAATGTAGGATTTAATATGTTTTACAAGACATAAAGGCACAAATTCAGAGGAAAAAGTGGCCGTTTTGAGCAACGCTCCTTAAAACGCTCTTTTTTTCAACATCACGTCATATTACGTAACGTAAGGGAGTCGTTGTACTCGGCTCTGCCTCAGCTCAATGCGCGGTAGTAGGTTATAGTGAGTTGGTCTTTTTTCAGTAGCTTTATATTGCATTTCACCATTTGTCATCATGGTGAATTATTGTGTTTGTGCTGGTTGCACAAACTCCAGCCTGTCGGGACATCGAGTCCACAGTTTTCCGAGCAGGAAAAGGAGCGGTGTTAGCTTTCGTGCCTGGGTGCGTTTTGTGCAGGTGAAGAGACGGGACTTCACTGCTGCATCTGTTACGAAAAACGCGGTCATATGTGGCGCT